>JAQZBX010010037.1:0-16942 GCA_029593785.1 Cabassous unicinctus
TTTTTTTTTTTTAATTTTTTCTTCATAGATGTTTTAGGTTACAGTAAAGTCATGTACAGAATACAGGGGATTCCCATATATCCAACATCCTTTCCCTTTGCCACCTTCCCCTATTAATAACATTTTATGTGTGGATGGTACATTTGTTACAATTGATGTACAAATAATGAAACACAGCTACTAGCTATCATCAATGGCTCACATTTTGGTTGACATTTTGGATCATATACTTTTATAAAATTTAATGTGGCCTATATCCATTGTTGGAAGAACATGCAGAACACTTCCATCACCACCAAAAATGCCCCCTGTTCCAGCTATTTTATTCCTCCCTTCCTTTCCCCTTCAGGCCCAAGGCAACGACCAGGCTTCACTCTTTGAAGAACAAAATTCATAATTACTTCCATCTTCACTGAGGACTTGACACCCTGGTCATTCCTTCCCTATTAGGCACCACCAATGCTCTCAAGTGACTCACATACCTCTGTTTGAAAACATAGCGGGCTTCCCTAGGATGGGAGTCCAACACCTTCCTGCTCATTTTGCTGGTCTCTACCACTCATGCAACACACTATGCAAAAATTATCACTCACACGCCCCTTAGAGCCTGCCCCAGGTGTGTCCTGGCCCGAATGTCCCCAAACCAACACCTTAAACAATTAAAAGTTCCTTGTCATATTGCCAGATAAGCTTTCCCAACATTGTAATTTCAACCATGTACTGCCAATTCCCAGTGTACACCTGCTCCCTCCTTCAAACCTCCCCCAGTTCCATGGACCATCCAGCCGACCCTCCCCATTCTACCCCCTCTCAAACCTGTACCACCCAACCCAATATTATCACTATGCCCCTGTCATGTCCTTTTACTGCAGAACTACACAATTCTACCTTTTCATAGATTTCACCTTCATGGGCATTGGCTCACAATCTCCTTCTTCCTTCCTATTTCCTGTAAACCTATATTTGAACCTCTAGCTCTGTGAGTCTGTTCAGTGTGTTTAATTTATATCATGAGATCATGTAATATTTGTCCTTCAATGCCTGGCTTGCTTCTCACAACAAAAGGACCTCAAAGTTTTCCATGTTATCCTATGTGTTAGTAATGTATTCCTTCTTACAGCTGAGTAATATTCCATTGTATGTATATACCATATTTTGTTTAACCATTCATCAATTGATGGGCATTTGGGTCATTCCAACTTTTGGCAATAGTGAATAATGCCACTGTGAACATTGATGTGCAAATATCTGTTCATATCCCTGCTTTCAATTCTTCTGAGTATATACCCTGCAGTGGAATAGCTGGATCGTATTGTAGATTTGTATTTAGTTTTCTGAGGAACCACAAAACTGTATTCCACAATGGCTGCACCATTCTACATTTCCACCAGCAGGAGATGAGTGTTCCCATTCCTTTGTATCTTCTCCAACACTTGTAGTCCTCTATTTTTTTTGTTTTAATAGCTGCCAGTCTAATGGGTTTAAGATGGTATTTCATTGTAGTTTTAATTTGCATTTCTCTAATTGCTAGTGATGTTGAGCATCTTTTCATGTGCTTTTTAATCATTTGCATTTCTTTGTGGAAGTGCCTTTTCAAATCACTTGCCCATTTATTAAATGGGATTTATGTCTTTTTATTTTTGAGGTGTAGGATTTCTTTATATATGATAGATAATAGAATCCTATCAGATATATTATCACCAAATAATATCTCTCATTGGGTAGATTGCTTTTCACTTTCTTGACAAACACCTTTGAGGTGCAAAAGCTTTTAATTTTGAAGCGGTCCCATTTGTCTATTTTTTTCTTTTGCTGCTCGTGCTTTGGGTGTGAAGTTCATGAAATCATTTCCTATTAGAAGGTCCTGTAAATGTTTCCCTATATTATCTTCCCAGGTCTTTATGATCTTGGCGCTTTTCTTTAGCTCATTTATCCATTATGAGTTAATTTTTGTATAAGGTGTGAAATGGATAATCTGTTCTCCAAGCACCATTTGTTGAGGAGGCCATTTTCTCCCAGTTGAGTGAGCTTAGTGGCCTTGTTGAAATATCAGATGATTGTATATGCAAGGATCTGTATCAGAATTATTGATTAGGTTCCATTGGTCAGTATGTATATCCTTGTGTCAATACCATGCAGTTTTGACCACTGTACCTTTCTAGTACTTTTTAAAAGTCAGGTAGTATGATTCCTTCCATTTTATTTTAATTTTTCAATATGTTTTTGACTATTTGAGGCCTCTTGCCTTTCCAAATAAATTTCATAGTTAATTTTTCCATTCAGCAAAAAATGCTGTGTTGATTTTTATTGGGATTGTGTTAAATCTGCAAATAAGTTTGGATGGGATAGACATCTTAATGATGTTTAGTTTTCCTATCCATGAACAGTGAATAATCTTCCATTTATTTGTCTTCTTTGATTTCTTTTAGCAGTGTTGCATCATTTTCTGCATAGAAGTAATTTACATCTTTATTTAAATTTATTCCTAGGTATTTGATTCTTTCTGTTGCTCTTGTAAATGGTATTTTTTTTCTTGATTTCCTCTTCAGATTGCTCATTATATTTATAAAGAAATGCTACTGATTTTTACACATTGATGTTAAAATTTATGACATTCCTGAACTCATTTATAAACTCTAGAAGCTTTGTTGTAGATTTCTCAGGGCTTTCTATGCATTGGATCATGTCATGTGCAAATAGTAAAGTTTTTACTTCTTTCTTTCCAATTTGGATGAATTTTATATCTTTTACATGCTCAAGCAAGTACTTCTAACAGAATATTAAATAGGACCAGTGATAGTGGGCATCCTTGTCTAGTTCCCTATCTTATAGGGAAAGCCCTTAGGGATTCACCATTGTATATGATGTTCGCTTTGTGTTTTTCATTTACACCCTTTATCACATTGAGGAAGATTCCTTCTATCCATATCTTTTGCAGTGTTTTTATCACGAAAGGTGCTGTATTTTGTCACATGCTTTTTCTGAGTCTATAGAGATGATTATGTGATTTTTTTTCTTTCAACCTGTTTATTTGATGTATAGCATTGATTTTCTTTTATTGAACCATTCTTGTATACCACGAATGAAGCCAACTTGGCAATGGTGTAAAATTTTTTGATGTGTTGTTGAATACGATTAGTATGTATTTTGTTGAGCCCTCAGGAGACCCACTGTTTAGGGTAGTATCCACTTTGGCAATCTATGAAATCCTGCTGAGATATGCATAAGCATTACCTCTGAGATGACCTACCAACTCACTTTGAAGTCTCTTAGCCATATAAACTCATTTATCTTTACCTTTTCCCCCTTTTATTTGAGGATTTTTTCCAGTTGCATTGCTAGTTGGTGCTTGGTAGCAATCTCTTGGTGCCAGGGAGGCTCATACTTCGGAGTCATGTCCCATGCTGGGGGGAAGGTAATGCATTCATATGCTGAGTTGGGCCGAGAGAGAGGCCATATTTGAGCAATAGGACTCTCTAAGGAGGCAAGCTTAGGCATCCCATAACAGTAGGTTAAGTTTCAGTTTCAACAGCAAATACTTGTAAACCTAGTCATCAATATCAAGGGCCCATTATTGGATCATCCTCCTTTGCCCATCACTGCTCCTGCACTTGGGGGACTGTTGCTGCTCCCTTAAAGAATGTGGTACAGTTCTCCAGGATGGGAATTCCATATTCTCTTGGGTATTATGTGCGTCTCCATGCACTGTAACAATGCCCTGTAAACATTTGAGCATTTTTATGTACATTACATGTATGCTCAGGTCAACTTCCTCACATGCATCCCCCATCACTGACATCCCACACCAATGATTCTCCACCACCACAGTGTAACCCTTCTGTGATCCAAAGGCTCTTCAAAAATGAAGCCATTACAATAGCCAAATACAATTTATAGGAAAGTGAAACAATAATGATAAGTTTAAATATAAGAAATAAAATATATAAAAATTAAAAAAAACTAAAAATACAATAAAATTAAAATATTGGGATATTGTAAAAAGTGAAAAATATTAAAAAAATTTTTTTTGACCTTCTGCCTTTCATCACTGCAATATCTGGTGTATAATCTCTACCCTGGCACCTTCCCCCACTCATTCCCCAGTATCTCACTATTTTTCATTTTGTTTTCAAAGAAGTTTTATGTCACAGCAAAGTCACACACAGAATACAAGAAACTCTTATATACCCAACATCTTCCCCTTCCCCACATATTAATACCTTTTTATATGTGCATAGTACCTTTGTTATAATTGATATGCAAATAGTGAAACTTAGCTACTAAACATTGTCAATGGTTTACATTATGGTTTACATTTTAGACCGTACACTTTTATAAATTTTGATGATTTTTACCATGTCCTGTGTCCATTATTGTAAGATCATTTAGAACACTTCCACTGCCCATGAAAAACCCCCAGTTCATTCTATTCTATTCCTCCCCCACCCCCACCCTGGACCCAAGGTGACCCCTTGGCTTCAATCCTTGGATGACAGGATTCACGGTTACATGCAACAAGACTGTGGTCTTGACACACTGGTTTGTCCTCCCCTTTAGGAACTGCCCATGCTCTCAAGAGACTCTCACCTCTGTATTTGTGAACAAATCCGTCCTCCCGAGGATGGGAATCCAACTACTTCCTGATCATAATATGGGTCTTCACTCAGTGATACAACACATTATGACAGAATGATTCCTCATACACTCCCTAGAAGCCTGCTCCAGATGCACCCTGTCCCAAATGCCCCTGTCCAACACCCTAAACCAGTAACTTGTCCTTGTCATATTGCCATAAGAGCATTCCCAACTTTGTACTTTCAACCACACACCTGCAAATCCTGAGTGTTCACCTGTTCCTTCTCACAACCCTCCCACCAGTACCATGGGTCTTCCAACCCACACTTCCCAATCTACCCACCTGTCAAACCTGCACCACCTAACCCAATAATATCACAAAACTCCTGTCATATCCCTTCCATACACAATTACACACTTTCACCTTACCATAGATTATGTCCATATGGTTGTTGGCTCACAACATTCTTCTCCCTTTCTATTTCTTATAAACCTATCTTCCAGGCAATATCTCTCTAAGTCTGATCAATTTTCTTAGTTCATATCAGTGAGATCATGTACTGTTCATCCTTCAATGCCTGGCTTGCTTCAGTCAACATAAGGTCCTCAAGATTCATCCAGGTTATCCTGTGTGTTAACACTTCATTCCTTCTTACAGCTGATTAATATTCAATTGTATGTATGCAACACATTTTGTTTATCCATTCATCTGTTGATGGGCACTTGGGTTGAATCTAGGTTTTGGCAATATTGAATAATTCTGCTATGAACATTGGGGTGCATATATCTGTTGGTGTCTTTCTACTTACTTTGCTGTTACTTTGTTGCTCTTTTTCTATTTCCTCTATGTTTGCAGTACTTTAATTTTAGCTCTTTCTTCTTTTTTGATAAACACATTTATGGCTATGAATTTCTCTCTCAGTACAGCTTTGGCTGCATCCCATAGGTTTTGATATGTTGTGTTGTCATTTTCATTCATTTCAAGGTAGTTACTGATTTCTTTTGAGACTTCCTCCTTGACCCACTGTTTGTCTAAGAGTGTGTTGTTTAACTTCCATATCTTTGTGTCTGTTGTGGCTCTCTGGCCCTTACTGATTTCCAGCTTCATTCCATTGTAGTCAGATAAATTACTTTGTATAATTTCAATCATTCTGAATTTATTGTGAGTTGTTCGGTGGCCTAATATGTGGTCTACCTTGGAGAATGATCCATGTGCAATTGAGAAGAATGCATATCACACTGTATTTGGGTGTAGTGTTCTGTGTATGTCTTTTAGGTCCAGCTCCTCTAATGTATTATTCAAAGTCTTTGTTTCTTCATTAATTCTGTCAAGATGTTCTGTCTAATGGTGATAATTGTGTATTAATGTCCCCCACTGTAATTGCACAGTCATCTATTTCTCCCCTTAATTTTTCCAGGTTCACCTCATATATTTTGAGGCAACCTGGTTAGGTGCATAAATGTTTCTGATTCTTCTTTCTTCCTAAAAGTTTGCCCCTTTTTAAAATATACAGTGTCCACCTTTTTCTCTTACAATAGTTTTGAATTTAAAGTCTATTTTGTCCAATATTAATATAGCTACTCTGGCCCTTTTTCATTATTGTTTAGTTATAAAATTGTTTTCCAGCCACTCACTTTCAGCCTTCTTGAATTCCTACATTTAAGGGTTTCTGGTAGATAGCATATAGATGGGTCAAATTTCCTTATCAATTCTGCCAGTCTGTGTCTCTTGACTGGTGAGTTTAGTCCATTAACACTTAATGTTATTATTGTCATGGAATGACTTAGATTAGCCATATTTTCTTTGGGTTTATGTATATCATATATTGTTTTTATTACTCTTTTTGTCTTTTTAGTTGTTCTTACACTCTCATCCAACTCTCCTTCTAATGTTTTCTTTTTCCTTTCCTCCTGCAATGCTACCTTTAGTATTTCTTGAAGTGCGGGTTTCTCTGTTTGATTCAGATATACTGTCACTACTTCTTTCATCTGCCTGTTCAAATCTGCTGTTGTGTGCTTCCATTGTATTTTTGATTTCTTGGATTGTGCCACTCACTACCATCATATCTGTTATATTTTTAAGTATTTTTTACAATTTCTTCAGTATGTTCTCCCAATTTCTTTGTAATATCCTTAAGCTCTTCCTTCATTTCATTAAGTTGATTCATATTTATTTGGACAGCTCTCATTAGTTGTTCCATGTTGTGTATCTCCTCTTGCTTTTTAGTTTGTTCATTGGACTTGTCCATGACTTAACTGTTTCTTGTATTTTTTTGTTGGTATCTAGTCATTTGTTTATCTTGTTGTGTTTATTTGGTTGATTGGCTTCTCTCTCTCCTGTATGGTTTTATTTTGTTTTTGAGTATAGTAAGGTTTCACTTTGATACCAGAGACCTTGTATATGCTAAGCAGGAGCTCTTCCACTGAGCTAATATGCCTTCTTAGGTTAGCAAGGCTTTTCAGAAGCCTATCAGTCTCTATTCCCTCCCTGTTATTGCTGCCTCTTTTCTGATGTAAATTCTCTCCTTACCTAGGCTGCTAAGTGTGACAGTCTGCCTGAGGAGGTCACCCTGCCTTATCCCTGTCATATCAGTGTCCCTTCCAAGTGGGACTAGGCTGGCTAAGTTTTCCACAAATAGAACTCTCTCCACCCTCTCAGACCCCTTTTCCTCCCAAGGAGGTCACTGTCACACTTCTTTTGGAGGAGGAAGCTGGCAGCTCCACTTAGGCTTTTTGTCTTGAGGGCAGAGTAAATCACGACTTCCAGCAACTGGCAGGAGAAACTCAAGATTTTTCACTGGCTTCCTTTTCTTTCTAGCACCCTACTAGATGACCCAGAGCACCCCTCCCCTCTCTCCATATATCTTGAGGTCCTGGCAGGGAGAAAAAATGTCTGTTCTCCTCTTAGTCAGGTACCTTTTCCCTGGAGTTTTATCCTCACCTGATATATCAGGGAAGGGGGAGGTGAGCCCTTCCCAGTGGCCTGGAAGATCAATAACTCACAGTTTGCTGTTTTGGCTTCTTCCTCTATGTCTCTGACTCTCCCATTAGTTGTGAAGCAGTGTCTTGGTCTGCTGTACCACAAAGCAGGATGCCTAGGCAGCCCTAGATTCCATTTCAGTTGTTTTGGTAAGACCTAAGCTTTATCTGTCTACACCATTGGCCATGTTCCCCAATGTTTTCTGATGCTATATAATTTTAATGAAAAATAACACCATGCATTTTTTTTCCTCAACCATGCTTCAGTGCAGCAAGTGAACAGGACATTTTTCACTAAGGGAATTTGGTGCTGGGTATCTAGGAATTCCTCCCATGCCCCCACCCCACTATAATTCAGAACTGATCCACCATTGACGCTTTCTCCACAGGAAGGGAGAAAATGGATGCTAAAAAGATGCAGCAGAGAAAGTAGGATGTTCCCACTTTCATCATTTTGATTCATACCATCTACAGTCAAATGCAGAGAGAACTGATGTATGCTTGCTCCACTTTCCCCAAAATCACAGGAGGGGATCTCCAACTGACCAAACAGCTAATATGTAGAAGGTTAAGGAAGAAAGGGAATCTGGAGAATCATGTTTGTAGTTTTCTAACTTGAAGGATGATGGAATGGAATTTCAGTGAGAAAACCCATAGTATTCATCACACATATAGAATGACTAACACTAAATTTATTATGCTTTTTGGTTACTGCTAGAGCAGTAGAAGCGGGGAGTAATAAGTATGTACTATGAAAAGCATCAGGAAATTTGCCTGCATCTATATTATATTTCTTTATAAAAATTATTTGGTTAAACATTGTATAATTTTGAGTAATATAAACATAGATATTAGGTATCTGCATGTTCATTGTATTATTCCTACACTTGACTGTATATTTCATATATTTTAGGATAAACTAAACATTTATCCTTTTGATGAAAGTATTACAACTTTGGAAAATATCCTTTGCATCTAACTGAAAATTAATAAGTCACTATAAAATTAAACTGAGTATAATTATTTACTTGTGTCCTTGGCAGTCCTTAAATTCAAAAGACATCTCTCTGCATAGACACATTATGACCCATTATAAAGTTTAAAGATGAAATAAATGCTGCCAGCATATTTCTAGAAGTGATAATCTGCCATATTTGTTTTAAAAATTTACCTGATTCCTTGCAATTAATGATAGTGTGATTGCATTTTAAAATGAAAATGTGTGCTTTTTTATTCAATACTCATGAATCAGTCTAATACCTTCTGCTTCTGAGATTGCTTTAAACCAATTTGACTACTTGCTTTTATCTTAGGACAGCAGGATTCAACTTACTGTTTTAATGTTAAAAGCTTATCATATGACTAGTAATCATTGTTCACTAAGCTTAGGTGGGATACAGTTAACTAGTTTATTGTATAGGCTAGAAGGAGTTAAGTTTACTGCTCTGAGAATCATTTCTCTGCCAGGCTTCACCATGATGATAACACAAGTTTGTCTCCTTTGAGTTTTCTAAAGAAGGGTACTTACTGATTCTTGAGAATTTCCCT
Source organism: Cabassous unicinctus (assembly GCA_029593785.1). NCBI lineage: Eukaryota > Metazoa > Chordata > Mammalia > Cingulata > Chlamyphoridae > Cabassous > Cabassous unicinctus. The sequence goes on from JAQZBX010010037.1 coordinate 9,103, forward strand.
GAATTCCTTTAATAAATAAACAAACCAATTAACAGCAGGTTACAAGGGAGCTAAATAAAGTTTTAACTCATGATAATTGGGACGTTATTTAACAAAGCCCTCTGGGTGCTCAGCTTTGCCAAAGCTCATTAAAAGTTTTCTGCCACAATCCCAGGCGCCTGATGTAATAAATCTCAGAACATTGTTCTTCCAATTAACATCCTTCCCTCTGATGTCTGGAACACAGACACAAAGTTACCAGCAATTAATGCTTTGCTGTCTTCATTAGTGGATATAGTATCCTCATCAGTGTAGAATTATATTGGTTTCAGGGTAGTTGAAAGTTCAAGTGTCCTTCAACTTATTTTTAAAACTTTTAAAAACATATATTGAGTAATAGAAGATATCACAGGCCCCCTCAACGTATTTCAGGATGTGTATAAATTAAAATATCCATAATTGTAGGTACAATAAACCTATTGATGATTGGGAGTTATCATTCAGGGACCTCTCAAATATAAACAGTTTGGGGCCCTATTATTCTTAGTCTCTCTTTGCTTCTTAAGAGTTTATTATGCAAGCATTTAAAGGAACTAAACAAAAAACCCATTAGCCAATCACTTAACTCAGTTATTATATTTATAGACAATAAGATAGAATTGTTAGACTATTCCATTTCTGAGATCATTTTCATCTATTAATTTAATTTTCTTTGTTAAATTTCAATGATAGATATCCTATAAGGTATTGGAGAGCAATGACAGGATGGATTAATGTAAATGATGAGGATATTTATCCAGGGCCTCAGAATCACAACTTCGCAGCTTTGAGTCTCTATAACCCCTCATTTGAAGATCTTCCTGAGAGAAATATATACAACGTCAATGACAAACAAACAAATCCTTTTTTAAAAAACATGATTTATTTGTTTTATTTTTTCAAATTCCCAATTTAGTTGCTTAAAAGTCTGGACTAGATGCTAGCAAGGTTAAATTCCTTCTTTGCCCATTTCAGGTTAAATCAAGAGACAAGCTCAACTCACATATATATATCCTAGGGCCCAAGTGCATGAAATTTATTATTCCTTATAGCTAAAAATGGAGTTGATGATTCAGGTTAGTCATGCATTGATTGTTTTTATTTAAAATTTTATTTTTATATCAATTTTACAAGTTACTCAGCTGATACAAGATAGAAACTATGATAACAATAAGTCTGATTTAGTTTGTGGTGACATTCCTCCCTTATTTTTGTTCATTCCTCAATCTTGAGGGATTTGGGATGAGGTCCACTCTGACTGCTTCAGGCTGAGAAGGGATGTAGCTATTATAAGGCACAGGGATGGAATTGTTTTGCTTGCAGTTGAAAATATTCCTTAGTTTGTGGATGGGACTGGTCCATCATCATCCTGTTGCTAGTTATCAAGGGCAGGCCTGGAGAACTGGAGGCTAGGATTTAGCCACATATCTGCTGGGTTTCAGGACTCAGCCAGCATGAGGACAACCCAAAGGTTTTAAGTCTGTGAAAAATATACTTAACAGGTACTTTGAAAATGATAGATTCAAATAAAAGAAGCAGAAGAATCATGATTAAGGGATTTATAAATCAGTGTAATATATATATAACCTTTCCTATATTCCCAGATAGTGCCCAGCAAGAGTATTGGTTTTATGTGGCTGTATGGCTTTCCTATGGTGTCTAGAAGTCCCAAAGACCATTAGGAGTACTTTTGTTTGAGGTTTTGTTTACTGTGGCAGTTTGTGACTTCTGGCTGAGATCTGCATAAGGATAACCTTGACAATGAACTCCCAACTCACCTTGAAATCTCATAGCCATAAAACTATTTTATTTAACATTTTCCCATTTTGACCAAGGTCTTTCTGATTTTGCTAGATAGTTCTGTTATTTTCTAATATGGTTGTGCATATTTACATTTCCAGCAACCATTCTGAGAATATGTTTGTTCCTAGCTAACTTATGTCACTGTGAAACATTATTTAAAAATTTACAATTAACTGAGTTTGAGGATATGTCTTTGTGTTTTTACTTTTTACTTCCCAGATTATTGTGGTTGAACAATTTTTCATTTATTTAAATGACATGTTCATTTAAATAACTATGAAAAAACTATGCTTGTTCAAATATTTTACTCTTTTTCCCCTAGAGTTTGTATGCCTTTACTTTATTAATTTGTCAAAGTTACCTATCTATTCAAGAAAAGAGTTGTTTATGCAACCTCAATTCAATAGACCTTAATCTCATTCATGCACTATATGCATTTCATTCTCTCCTGAGATTCTGTTTTCATACTGAGACAGGAAACATCATTGGATATGCTTGGAATCCCTTCATATGCAAGATAGAAATGAGGAATTAAGATATGATATCCCATGGATAATTTTTTCCCTTCTCCTGCCCCGGAGGACTCTGTACATGAACAATAAATGGGTTTTCAGAAAGTGATCATGTGAAATTAACCTACTAGTGGCACTTTGTTTTGGCCAACTGGGAACATACTTAACTTCCTTTCTTCCTGCCCCTTCTCCTTTAACCTGCTCTCATATATAGTTCTTGCTAATGAAGTAGTAGTACCTAAGGCTTTTGCTCAAACTTTGCTTTCTGAAGATTGTGAACAAGATGATCTGTTAGGAGGAGTGGCCCTGAGAAAAGTACATTAGACCCAACTCTACCTTTTGCCCAAGGAAAACAATTTCTCTTTCCCTGTTATTTTATGCAATAGGTCACTAGAGGCAGTGTCAAAATGAATGACATTTTTCAAGGAATCTCCCTATATTTTCCCTCACTGATCCAGCCTGTAGACAAGGACCAGTGCTCAATGAACTTGAGAATAAAGTTTTCCAGGGTTGCTATAACAAATTCCACGCACTAGTGGCCATAAGTAACAGGAATTTATTTTTTCATTGTTTTGGAGTCTTGAAGTCCAAAATCAAGATGTCAGGAGCATCATGATTTCTCCTGTGTATATGATGTTTTTGTAGTGGTTTATGGGCAATGGATAATTCAATCTCTGCCTCTGTCACATGGCCATGCCTGTCTCTCCATGGGTGTCTCTTCCGGTCTTCAAATTATATGTTTTCATAAAAGTCCAGTCATATTGGATTAAGTTATACTTGGCTTTGGTTTGGCCTCAGCTTAATTAAAATCACCTTCCAATATCCGATTTTAAAATGGACACATATCATTAAGACTTGGGATTAGGCTTGAACATACCATCATAGTGGGTACACATAATATGCCTCTTATGCACCACATATGAGTCTCTCTACCCCATTTGTTGCTAGGTTCTTTGAGCTCATGCCTTTTCCAGCCAAAACCTCTGCTGACCAATTCTGATTCTCTCTGTGCCTGACCCTATATCTGGCCTCCTTCCACAGGGTTAAGATATCAGAAAATTTAATGTCTGTGAATGTTCAACCTGAAAGTCTAGGTAGTGATTTCCTACAGGGAAAAATGTTGGATAATGGGGGACAGGATAAAGTTGATAAAGTTGACAAGTTTTTATGAATTTTGCAAGATGGTTCTGTGAGATTTAGCCATAAGTTGCATTTATTTATTATTTATTTTATTTTTGTTCTTCAGTTGCATTTAACAGAATTTTATTTTATACAAAATCTTCATGACATCCTCTATCCTTCCTTGTCTCACTCTTTGCTTTACAAAACGCTGCTTCATTAGAATGGCAATCCACAACCAAATAACAACTGAATCAATTACCCAGGACTCTGCTTTATGGGGAATCCAGAGAATGGAAGTTTGTTTCTGAAATTTGATTTCTGCCTATTAATCTATCATTTTATATTGTCTTAATTAATGTCAGCTGAATACTTGCAAATTTGTTCTGCATATTTAACATTATTCTCTCCCTTTTTGACCTTGTTTGCATTGATAAAAATGTTCATAGCTGGCTAATTACACTTATGATGACTAATTTTGGATTTATTTGTCACTATATTAAATAAGTTGATCATTTGGAAGGCAATATAAATAAAACAATTTTGAATCTTCAATCCAGGAGCAGTTATTTGAGACTTCATTAATGTCTTTCTCAAATATGTAACACTTTCTAGCAAGAACCTCTCTTAATTCCCTTTATTTTAAATACTTCTGGTTGGTTTTTAATTATGTTAAAAGCACATGTAGCCCCTGTCACCCAACATGAAATCTATCAAATTAACATTAATTTGCAAATACAATATAGCATTCTTTTAGCTTCTTTCCCTTTTTCCCCTGCCAGAAGAAACCAACATACTGTGCCCAGTACTCAGAATCATTTGTTGCTTTTCAAAATAGCTATATCTCATCTAAATATAGATATTAAAGCATCTTTGTTTAAATTTAATTTATAAAATTTTAGAATTTAACCTTACTGTATATACTCTTGATATTGTATTAAAGAGATTCACTTTATTTTTTTTTTATGGCTGCAATGAACTAATTTTGACTGTTGTCAAATATTTCATTCCACTACAAATTATTGATCTATTTTTATTTGGATATATCTTTTGTCTTTCCATATATATCTGTAAAGAAGAATGTTGTTGAAAAATCCCTTATATGAATCATGGTATAATTGGAGAAATTTGCCCTTGGATACAGACACAAGAACATAATTGATAGATTGAATGGAATGTGAATTTTCAATACATAAGATAGTGCCCAACTTTTTTCCAAAGTCACCATACCATTTGCATTCTCATCAGCAATGCTGAATGGTTCTACCCATGCACATGCTTACAAATACTTTGTATTTTCTAAATATTTTACTTTTTTTCTTTTTGAATGGGGCTAAAATTCTTTCCTTGACTACTATTTCAGATGTTTATCAACCATGTTGGTCTCCTTTTCTATTAAATAGCTGCTCATATCTTTTTCTTAGAAGAGATCAAAAGGAGGGATGCTTTTCTCTTTAGTATTTTGTTTTGTTTTCCTGGAATTTAAACATAATTTTTAATTTTTTAACAAACATAAAAGTACAGAGGAATGTATAAGAAACTACCATGAATCCTTCAAATGTGGCTTTATCTCTGCCCCTCCCCTCAACACACCTACAGGCTCTTAATTCTTTCGAAATATTTAAAGCAAATCTTGCATATTTTATCACTCCTTTATTATATATCATCTCTAATTTATAGTCAACCTCCCAGTTTTATATAATCATGATAACTTATCATGCTAAGAAAATTGATAGTATTTACACAACATCGTACACTATCTTATCCATGATCAGAAAATATGATTATTTAAACCATTTTTACAATGTGTTTATTTGGATCAGGATATTAAATACAGAATTGTTCTTATGCTCTCATAGGTGGGTTTTGTGAATCATTGTTTTATATAAGAATCTTCTGCCTCTACTTTCAGCCTCACCTCATGTGTTCAGCCCACAGTGAAGGTCAATCTATCAATATGTAAAAGGCTAGAAGTGTCAAAGAAAGAAAACTTCTGACAGAAACCCTCAAGCAACCACTGGTGAAAATCAACAAAGTTCAAAGTATTTCATCATCCTCACCAGTTGTCAAGGATGATTTTGAAGAATTTATTTCATACATTTAGCCAAGGTGAGCAATGGGTTTAGGCTGTGTTTGCAAACTATCCTCTATCAATTACTTATGCACCTATTATCAATCAACCTATTTCATACTCTAACTCAGAGTTTGCTTCTGGGAAAATCTAAGCTTTGACAAACTTAACCTTCACAACTCTATAATGATGCTACTGAAATCTTAAAGACTTTGTTCTGTAGAATAATGCATATTATTTATTTGACTGATTACTTCTGCCTGCTTTTACTTAAAATGTTCTTCCTCATCAACTCCTCCTTTTTATTTTATATTATTTAATTTATGAGAACTAGTAATTAACATAGAGGCTTAAATAGGTTCTTGTTCTTGTTCAGTGGTATTGCCCAAGGCTACTGTCAAGTCTCCAAGAGTCAGCTCATCCTACAGGGCACTTAATAATCACCCAGAGCTATCTGAAACACTTGTTTGGGTGGCCCAGGAGACCAAAAGACTGGAAGAGAATGTAAGGATGAGACTGCACATCCACATTGAAGATTCCTCAGTAGAGCTTTCCTTGCAGTGGAAGTCAGTGTCCATCCTCCACTGGTGTTGCAGGCCACTTTGGGAGTTATTTTGTGGCTGGAGTTGGAAAGTACATTTCCCAAAAATGAGGGAGTAATAGATAGTCAAGCAACAACTTCAGCTACTGATTAGTACATTAAACTACCTAAAGTATAATCCTAAGAACAGCTAAGGTTTGAAACTGTCCAAGTCAGGAACAGGCCAGTAGCCACCCTTTTAACTCCACTGCTAGCATAAGGGGAAGCAGGGGTGATTGAAAATTACTGTGATGGTGAGGACTGGCTTATTTCCACGTAGTTTAGGTTGCAGCCCTAGCCTAGGCTCCAGCCACAACTCCTGCAAGGAGGAAACTAGTTGGTGGCTGGGGGGGTGGGACTTCATCAACTTCTCTGAGCAACTGCAGGTGCTTTTAGCCAGCACAGACAGGATAGTTGGACACCTTGGGCTTCATCCCTACACCCCTATAGGATAAGAGGGGAGCGGTGTTTCCTCAGCCTCTCTAAGAAACTGCAAGTGCTTTTGGCCAACACAAACTGTTTTTTTGAACACTTGGTACTCCTTCCCCACCTTCCTATAGGTTAGGAAGGGACTGGTGTTCCCTCAGCCTTTATGAACTGGACTGTTGGACATGAGTAGTGCCATCCCCACCCTAATAGGACAAGAAGGGTGTGATGATCTGCAGCCTCCCTGGGCAACTGCAGGCACTTTCAGCAAGCAATAACTGAAATGTTGAGAGCCTTTGGTTCCACACTCACTCCCTAGTAGGATAGGTGGGGTTTGGTGTTTCCTCAGCCTCTCCAGATAATTGCAGGCACATTTGATCTGCACAGACTGTAATTTTGGGTGCCTGTGTTTCCATGCTACCCCTCTTAATATGATAGAAGCAGAGTGATCTTCCCTCATCTCGGTACAGCATATGCTTTGGCCCACACAGATCAGTTTCTTGGGTACCTGTGATTCCATCCCTACCCCCTAAAAAGCAGAAGAGACAGTACTACCTCAGCTTATCAGGACAACTGCAAGCACTTTTGGCACACATGGATTCAATTACTGGGCATTCCAGAGGGTCCATCCCCAACCTTGGTAGGGAAGGAGGGGGCCCAGGACTATGTCAGTCTACCTGGGCAACTGTTGTCAGTATTGACCCATACATCTTAGCTTCCTGCCCATACCTGTAGCTCCTTCCCTGTCCCAAGCAGGGGAGGAAGTGGCATGAAGCTTCATAAATCTCTCTAGGCAACTACAGATGGTATTGACATGCATGACTTGGATTGCTACACAATGCTGCAACTGTATCCCTACTCCTGGCAGGGAGAAGGATAGGAGAAGATTCATTGGTTCCTGGGGCAAAGCAGGGTGCAACAGCCTCCTCAGATTACAACTGTGGAGTTGTACACCAGTATAACCAACTACATCCTCAGCTGCTACTACACAAACATAAAGGGAGAAAAGGGCAAGAAAACCTAACTAAAAAGAGAAATTGCACCCAGAATAAGTACATCCAGTAAGCCAGATAACAACATACCAACAAAAAATTAAAATTCATACCAAGAAACAGGATGATATGGCCCAGTCAAAGGAAGAAAATAAGCCTCCAGATGCCATAAAGGAGTTGAGACAACTAATACTGAATATTCAAGCAAATCTTCTTTTAAATTCAATGAGATGGCCAAAGAGATTAAGGATATTACGAAAACACTGGGTGAACACAAAGAAGAATTTGAAAGCATACATAGAAATATAGCAGATCTTAT
>JAQZBX010010037.1:17042-45108 GCA_029593785.1 Cabassous unicinctus
AAAAAAAAAAAAAAAAAATGCAAACATATTTGTCATAGGTGTTCCAGAGGGGAAGAGAAAGGAATGGGGCAGAAGGAATATTTGAAGAAACAATGGCAGAGAATTTCCCAAGCCTATTGAAGGACATAGATATGCATGTCCAAGAAGCACAATGTATTCCCATGCAAATAAATCTGAATAAACCTATAGCAGAACATAATAATCAGAAGGTCAAATGCCAAAGACAAAGAGAGAATTCTGAGAACAGCAAGAGAAAAGTAATGTATCACATATAAGAATACACAATAATAATAAGGGCTGCTGTTTCATCAGAAAGCATGGAGGCAAGAAGGCAGTGGTATGATATTACTAAAATTCTGCAAGAGAAAACTTTCCAGTGAGGAATCTTATATCCAACAATATTGTCTTTCAAAAATGAGGGTGAGTTTAGGATATTCACAGAAAAACAGGAACTGAGAAAGTTTGTAATCAAGAGATTGGCTTTGCAGGAAATACTAAAAGGGGTGTTACAACCTGAAAAGAAAAAAAAAAAAAAACAGGAGAGAAAAGCTTAGAAGAGATTCTATAAATGAAGCTTATATCAGTAAAAGTGACTAAAAGTGTAAAAAGAATGGTGAAAACAGAATATGACAGAAAAAACCCAAAGGTCAAAATGGGTGCAGTAAGAACTGCTTTTACATTAATAACATTGAATTTTAATTGATCAAATTTCCCAATCAAAAGAGAGACTGATAGAATGAATAAGAATATGTGAGCCATCTATATCTTGTCTATAAGAAATTCACCTATAGTATATGTTTAAGTTATTGGTATCTATGATACCAATAGATTGAAAGTGAAAGACTGGAAAAAGATATTCAATGCATGCAGTAATCAAAAAAAAAAAAAGATGGAGTAACTGTATTTCTATCAGATGAAATAAACATTAAAAGCAAAACTATTAGAGACAAGGAAAGACATTATATCTTAATAAAAGGGGCAATTCACCAAGAAGAAATAAGAATCATAAATGTATATACACCTAACTAGGATGCTCTAAATTACATAAGACAAACACTTGCAAAACTGAAGGGAGAGAAAGATGGTTCTATATTAATAAATGTGGACTGCAATACAACACTCTCAGCATTGCATAGAACATCTGGGCAGAGGATCGATAAAGAAACAGATATCTTGAATAATATAATAAACGGACTAGCTCTAATAGAGATATACAGGACATTGCACCCCAAAACAGGAGAATATACATTCTTCTCATTGCACCCCAAAACAGAAGAATATACATTCTTCTCAAGTATTCATGTAACTTTTTCTAGGGTAAACTATATGGCAGGTCACAAAACAAGTCTTAATAAGTTCAACAAGATAGAAATTATACAAAGCACTTTCTCTGATCCTAATGGAATAAAATTGGAAAAAAATTCCATAAAAGAGGGAAAATTCACAAACATATGGAAATTAAACAACACACTCCTAAACAATCATTGGGTCAAGGAAGAAATTGTAAGATAAATCAATAAATATCTTGAAACAAAGAAAATGAGAACCCAAAATATCAGAACCTATGGAATGCAGAAAAGGCAGTGTTGTGAGGGAAATTTATAGTCCTCAAAGGTTAGATTAAAAAATAAGAAAGAGATAAAAACAATGACCTAACTACACAGCTGAAGAAACTGTAAAAAAGAACAGCAAACTATTCTCAAAGCAAGCAGAAGGTATGAAATAACAAAAATCAGATCAGAAATAAATGAAATTGAGAACAGAAAAAAAATAAAATTAATAAAATCAAAAGTTCATTCTTTGAGAAGATTAACAAAATTTACAATTGGCTAGACTGACAAAGAAAAAAACAGAAGATGCAAATAACTAAAATCAGAAATGAAAATGGGGACATTACAACTGACCCCAGAGAAATAAAGACATCATAAAATGATACCATAAACAACTCTATGCCAATAAACTAGACAACATATAAGAAATGGAAAATTTCCTATGAATTTAAGAAACAACCAACACTGACCCATGAAGGAACAGAAGACCTCAACAAAAGTAAAAGATTAAAAAAGTCATCAAACATCTCCCCAAAATGAAAAGCCCAGGTCCACATGGTTTCACAGGTGAGTTCTTACAAGTATTCAAACAAGACTTATTGTGATTCTAGCAATGGAAGAAATTATATCATTGATGTGGAGACAGTGGTCACTGAGGTGCTGAAGGCAGGGAGAGGGAAAAAGAGGTGTAATGTGGGGGCGTTTTCAGGACTTTGAATTGACCTGGGTGATATTGTGGTGACAGATACAGGCCAGTATATATCCTGCCATAACCTACAGAATTGTGTGGGAAAGAGTTTACCATGTAAACCATAGTCCATGCTTAGTAGCAATGCTCCAAAATGTGTTCATAAATTGCCATGAATGTACCACACTAATGAAAGCAGTTGTTAATGTGGGGTAAAGTGGGAGATGTGGAGAGTGGGGCATATGGGAATCCCTTATATTTTTTTATGTAACATTTTATGTAATCCAAGTATCTTTTAAAAATAAATACACAATATATTTAAAAAAGATTTAATGCCAGTCTTACTCAAACACTTCCAAAAAATTGAACATGAAGTAATGCTCCCAAATACATTCTCTAAAGCCAATATTACCCTAATAACAAAGCCAGATAAAGGTATTACAAAAAAGAAAATTACAGATCCGTTTCCTTAATGATTATGGATTCAGAAAACCTCAAGAAAATTCTTGCTAATCAAATCCATCAACAGATTAATAGAATGATTCCTTATGACCAAGTGGATTTTATACCAGGCATGCAAGGGTGCTTCAGCACAAAAAATCAAGCAGTACAACATGCCAGATTAATAAATCAAAGAAGGAAAATCACATGATCCAGCATTCAACAAATGTTAGGAGAAATGGATACCAATATGCAAAGAAAGAAGGAATCCCAATAAGGTTAAGTGCCAGTTTCTCAGGATAAACCATGGAGGCAAGAAGTCAGTGGTATAAAATAGTTAATGTGCTGGAAAAAAAGATTTCCAGTGAAGAATTTAACATCTCTAAAGACTTTCTTTCAAAAATGAGTGAAAGATTAAGACTTCCAATGATAAAAACTGAGGGATTTCATCATCACTAGACATATCCTAAGAGGAATTTAAAGTGAGTACATCAGACATAAAGGAAGAGAAATTAGAAAGTGAATCAAAGTGGCATAAAGAAATAAAGACCCCCAATCGAGGTAACTATATTGTTAAATTATAAATGCCATTTCTATTGTACTATATTTTTTGATATGTAACTCCACCTCTTAATTCTCAAAATGGCTAAAATTCACATGCATAGTAATTAAATAAATATATAATTTTGGACATAAAATGTACAAAATATTTTGTAAAAAGTACAAAAAATGGGATGTGATTATAGTAACAATATATGTTTAAGCTATTGAACTTAAGTTGGTATCAAATCAAGTAAGATTGTTATGCATTTAGTATGTTAAATATTAACTACACTGTAACCATGATAATATATCTGAAAAATATATTCAGAAAGAAATGAGAATAGACTCAAAATGCTTGAATATAATAAATCAAATAAATATGAAAGTAGGCAATATTAGAAGAATTGATGATCAAAAAATTTATAAGATTTACAAGGAATTAATAGCAAAATGGCAGAAGAAATTCCTGCATTATTAGTACTTATTTTAAATGTAAACAGATTGATTTCTCCAGCCAAAATGCAGAGATTGGCAGAATGGATAAAAGATCATGCCCCAACTATATGCTTTTTATAAGAGAAACACCATAAGTTTAAATATATAACAGATTGAAAGTGAAAAGATGGGCAACAAATATAACCATTCAAGCAATAACCCAAAGAAAGCTGGAGTAGCTATACATATATTAGATAAAATAGACTTTAAGTCAAAAACAGTTACAAGAAATAAAGAAGATTATTATATACTGATAAATAAGTTCATTCAAGCAAATATTATAATTATAAACATATAGGCACATAGTAACAGAGCCCCAAGGTATATGAAGTATGTATTGACAGATTTGAAGGAAGGAATAAGCAGTTGTACAATTAATAGTAAAGTACTTCAATACACTACTTTCAATAATGGATAGAGCATTTAGACAGAAGATGAATACGGAAATATAATACAGTAAACCAAGCAGGCCTAGAAAAACATATATTGAGCAATTTGCACAACAGCAGAATACACATTCTTCTTGAGTGCATGTAGATTATTCTCCAGGATAGAACATAAGTTAGGTCACAAAAAAATTATAAATAACTTTAAAAATTTGAAAGCATACAATGATTCTATTCCAACCAAATGGAATGAAGCTAGAAATCAATGACTCAGAGATAAATTGAAATTTCTCAAATAATTGGAAATTAAACAACTTACAGTTAAACAACCAGTGGAACAAAGAAGAAATCACAAGATAACTTAGAAGATATCTTGTGACAAATGAAAATTAAAACACCACATAAAAAACTTATGAGATACAGGAAAAACCATGCTGAGAGGAAATTTATAGGAATGAATACCTACATTAAAAAGAAGAAAAATATTAAATTAGAGAGTTAAACACAAAACTGGAGGATTTTGATTAAGTTGAGAAAACTTAACCTAAAACAAGCATAAAGAAGGAAATAAAAAAGATTACACTGGATATCAATGAAGTATAGAATTATAAAACACAATGGAGGGAATCAAACCAAACCAAAATTTAGTTCTTTGAAAAGATGAATAAAATGACAAATATTTAGTGTCTTAGTTTGCTAAAGGTATGCTGATATGTTGGCATACCTTTGATGAAATATGTTGCCTTTTATAAGGGGTATTTATTTAGGGTAAAAGTTTACAGTTCCAAGGTCATGAAAATTTCAACTCAAGGCACCGTGAGACTTTCTTACCTAAGTCAGCTGCCAACTGTTGAAGCAGAATGGAAGGCAATCTCTGCCTAGTCTCTACCTTCCCTTCTAAATTTTCTCTCTCAGGCTCAGTCAGCTGTTTCACTTTTTTCCCAATTTTGGTTGCAAGCTGGCATATGGTTTGCCTCTTTCCAGGCCTCCTGTATCAGTTTCTTCTCTTATGCTCTCTTTCCAAGTTCAGCTGTAAGTTATTAGGCATATAGCATGGCTGGTCTCCTCTTGAGCTGCTCCATGGGCCCACTTTTTGGAGGCTGTGTGCTGAAGCATTCCTTTCTTTCACTTTGCAGAATCAAAAATATGTCAGCTCCCTTTATCCTGTGTTTCTGACTCTGTCCCTGTGAGTCCATTAAATCAGAGCCAGCAAGGGGGCAGAGACTCAACCTGAATACTGCCTCACTGACACAGTATAAGCCAAAGCCCTAAAGCACAATTAAAAGTAATCTAATCAAAGTCCCCTAGCTGAATTTAATACTAGTAAAGGATATCACACCCAGAGAAATAGATTCGTTTACAAACATAATCTTTCTAATTTTGGGATTCATAAAATAATCTCAAACTGCCCTATTTAGCTATATTCATGAAGAAAAAAAACAGGGAGGATACAAACAAATAAATATTAGACATGAAAAGGGGGTCATTACTACCAACCCTACAGAAATAAAATGTTTATAAAAGGATGTTATGAACAACTGTTTGCCAATAAATTAGATAACTCAGTTGAAGAGGACACATTCCTAGAAAAACACAAACTACCTAACATAATTCTAGAAGAAACATACGTTGTCAACAATCCAATAAGAAGAAAAAGATTGAATCAGTAATCAAAAACATCCTAACCAAGAAGATCTGAGGAACAGATGGCTTCACAGTTTAATTTTACCAAATATTACAAGAAGAATTGATGTTTATTCAAAGTATTCCAAAAAACTGAAGCAATAGAAAGTTGCCCTTACTTATTGTGAGGCCAACAACTCTGCCAGACCAAATCTAGAGAATGATACCACAAGAAAAGAAAATTGCAGACTAATCATCATTATGAATATAAATGTAATAAAAACCCTAAATCCAACAACATATTAAAATAATTATGCATTATGATCAATAGGGCTTATCCCAGGTATGCAAGCATGTTACAACATAAGAAAATCATTTAATGTAAGTCACCACATTAACAGAAAAAAAGAAGAAAAAAAACATGATAATCTCAATTAATGTAGGAATGGCATTTGATAAAGTCTAGCACCTGTTCTTGATGAAAATTTTATTGAAAATTTTACCGGGATTTACAGTGAGAGTAATTAGGTAGAAGAAAGAAATGAGGCATCCAAATCAGAAAGGAAGAAGTGAAATTTCCCTATTTGCAGGTGACATGAACCTTTAGGCAGAAAATCCTGAAAATTCCACAACAAAGCTACTAGATTTAATAGACATAATCAGCAAAGGGGTGGGGTATAGAATCCACATATAAAATCAGCAGTGTTTCTATAAACAAGTAGTAAACAATGTGAAGAAGAAATAAGGAAAAAATGTGAGTACAACAAAACATTAAAAGTATTATACATCATGAGAAGATGTGTTTTATCACAAGAATTCAACGGTGGTTCAACACAATAATATAAATCAATATAATATACCACATTGCTAAATTGAGGAAGAAAAATCACATTATCATCTTGATTGATGTACAAAGGCACTTCACAAAGTCCTTTCTTGATGAAAATTCTGTGAAAGATAGCAACAGAAGGAAACTCTAAACATGATAAAGTACATATATGAAAAACTCACAACTAACATTTTACTCAATTCAGAAAGAGTAAAAACTTTCCTGCTGATTTCAGAAACAAGGCAAAGATGCCCACTATCACCAGTTATTCAAAACTTCTAGCTGGATCAGTAAGGAAAGAAAGTGAAATAAAAGGCATCTGAATAGGAAAGAAATAAGTAAAACTTTCCCTTTTGCTGATGAGATGATCCTAAATCTTGAAAATCCCAAAAATCACCAAAACAAAGCTATGAGAATGAATAGATGAGTTCAGGAAAGTGGCAGGATACAAGATTATATACTCAAAAATCAGTAGTGTTTCTATACACTACTATGAGCAAATTTAGGAGGAAGTCAGGAAAAAATCCTATTTTCAATAGAGGAAAAAAGAATCAAATATTTTGGAATAAATTTAGCCAAGCACATAAAGGAATTACTTTCAGAAAAATATGAAATATTACTAAAAAACAAAAAAACAAAGAACTAACACTGCATTTATATCTGTGATTGTGGCTGAAAAGAATAGTCTAGGGAGGATAATGTCAATTGAAGACAGCTTGAGATTATCTAGTGAATGTTTAACATAGTGATTTGGTGGTGGATGAGGATTTTGATTAATAGAACAAATACAAATATATTCCTCTACTATATATTGTTAAGGACATGGTGATGCATGGGGAGTCTATTGTAACTTAGAGATTATAGTTAAGAGTACAATATAATATTTTCGCAGCAAAGGAAAGAAGGTACTATATCAATGTTAAAAGTCAACAATGTTTGTTTATTAGAGAGTATATCACTCTTTCTGATAACACCATAACTCTGGGATGAAACTGAGAGCCACTGAGTGTACACTTTTTATGTATTGTACAAGGCAAGAGACTGTATAATACATTGAACCCAGTGGTCAATGATAGACTATGGTTAACATTACCAATATGAGAACATGCTCTCAGGAACTATTACAAATATACATTATTAATGCATGGCGTTAATAATAGACCCTTCATAATATTAAGTGCCCATTTCTCATCCCAAACCATGGAGGTGAGAAGACAGTGATATAACATATTTCAAGTGCTAAAAGTAAAAGAAACTGCCAACGAATAAATCTATATCCATCAAAACTGTCTTTCAAAAATGAGGGGGAGATTAAGACATTACCCAAAAAAAAACATAAGCTGAGGTAGCTCTTCAATACTAACTGCAAAATACAGTTCTTCAGGTTGAAAGGAAAGGAAAATAGACAATAGAATGAAGCTGCATGAAGAAATAAAGATTGGCAATAAGGGTAACAACATGATTAAATATAAATGCCAATAATATTGTATTTTTGGTTTGTAACCCACTTTTTACTTCCCACAGTATATAAAAGGCACCTGTATAAAAGAAAATAAATCTCTGGTTTTGGACTTATGTAAATATGTAAATTGTGGCATCTATATCAAGAAACAGGGACAGATGTTTACAGAAATATAGTTTGCCTATACTAGTAAAGTTAAGTTGATATCAGAGCAAATGAGATTGTTACACATTTATTTTAAATAAGACCCAAGGTAACTATAAAGAAATAATCCGAGAATAAGTAAGCTCATATAGGCAGAAATTAGAGTACAGAATGTCTGGGAGGGAGTCAGGGGAAATGATAAGTTAATACATAATGGATATAGGGTTTCTGTTTGGGATAAATGGGAAAATTTTAGTAATGGAAGTGATGAGGTCACCACAACATTGTGAATTTGAAAAATCCCAATGAAGGAAATGCTTGAGCATGGTTAAGATGGGAAAAGTTATATTGCATGTATGTTCATGCAATTAACAAAGAAAGCAACTAAAGGAACAATGATAAATAAGAGTTCAAGTAACATTATGTATACAGCCTACACTCAAGTGCTCAGAAAGGACAGTAAATAGATGTACAGACACATAATGATAGACATGATAGATTTATGAATATGTATGATAGCTAGAATGATACGGCAAATATGGCAAAATCTTAAAGGTGGGTATGGTGATCAAGTGATGTAGTGGTATTTTGGAAATTTTTGTATTGGGTATGTATGATTTTTGTAACTTTCCTATAAATTTGATACTATTTCAAAACTAAAAGATAAAAAATTAAGAATGAAGTTGGAACTTTATCTCATACCATACACAAAAATTAACTCAAAATGGATCAATGACCCAAATATAAGAGCTAAAACTGTAAAATTTTAGAAAATAATAGAGAATAGTAAATCTCCGGGAGCTTCAATTAGAACATGGTTTATTAGCTATGACACCAAAAGCCTAAAAATAGTAGAAATAATAGATATATTGCACTACATCAAAATTAAAAACTTTTTAGATTGTAAAGACATTGCCAGTAAATGAAAAGACAACTTGCAGAAAGGGAGAATATTTTTGCAAATAATTCATCTGTAAAGGAGTTTGTAAACATAAAATATAAAGAACACTTAAAACTCAACAATTAAAATGCAACCAGTGGCAAAGGATTTAAATAGACATTTCTCAAAACAAGATATATAAGTGGACAATATGCATATGAAAAGTTGCTCAATATCAGTATTCATTTTGGAAATGCACATCAAAATAATCCTAATGAGATACCACTTCACACCCACTAGGATGGGTAAAACCATAACCAAACCAAACCAAACAACAGCAGGAACAACAAAAATGTTAAATGATTGTTTGAGAGGGAGTGGAGAAGTGGATATATTTTGCAATTAAGCACAGAGTTACCATATGACTTACCAATGCACTCATGTCATTTTGCTCATCAATGCATTAAAGAGATTTGACGTGCTGTGGTGCAGATGAGCATGAGCATGAGGTTCATGAGGGACAGTTGGCTGAGGAGGAAGTACATGGGGATGTGCAGCTGTGTGTCCAGGCAGATGAGGAGAACCATGGCAGTGTTTCCCATGAAGGCCACAGTGAAGACGCCCAAGACCAGAGAGAAGAGGAAGATGTGGATGGGGCTGTGATTGACGATTCCCAGCAGGATTCAGAGTTGAAAGTCTGATTTCTCCTCCTCATTATGGTAATTTTGCCTTATCTGGAATGTGCAGGGAATAAATATTCTCATTTATTAATTCATGAATCTGCTTTTAAATGCATAACATAGACAATGCACATGATGCATATGTGAGACATTTGCACCATCTTCACTTACAAACACTTCCTTCAGAGTGGCAATTGTGAATTGATCTTGTACTTTACTGTTTTCTCTGTCATCCAACCTTCATAAAGATCAACTTAAAAAGTGTTAATAGTATAAGAATGTTCATCTTTTACAAAGTGTTAAGAATATGGTGATTTACAAAAAAATTACAACTAATGTAATTGATGGATTATAGTTAACAGTAATTTTGTAATATTTTTGCAGCAATGGCAAATAAGATATATCAATTCTAAGGGACAAAAATAGAGGGTATAAAGGGGTATGAGATTGTTCCTTTTAGAGTAAAGAAAATGTTCTAAAATTGACTGGGCTGATGATAGCACAACACAAAAATAAATATGAGAGCTACTCAGTGTACACTTTGAAAGAATTATACAAAGTATGAGATTGTGTAATACAATGAATCCTGTGGTGGAAAATGGACTGTGTTTAACAGAACAAATATGAGAATGTTCCCTCATGAACTATAACAAGTATATAATATTAATACAGGGTGTTAATATTAGAGTGGGTTGGGGGGAAATACACCAAATGTAAGATATTGGCTATAGTTAGGAGTACCATTTTGACAATGTTCATTTTTAGTTTGTAACAATTGTTTCACAACAATGCAAGGTATTGGTGGTGGGGCAATGTATGGGAGCCCTTTATGATGATGTCCATGTTTGTTTTCTAAGTTCACAACATTTATTATACATTTATTGCTTATGTATGTTCATGCATGGATGATAAACTTCAATGCAAAATTTTATAAAGAAGTGTTCTCTGTATTACCAATAAGACAACTGAATTTTTTAATAGCTTACTGACTTCCTATAGTTTCACAGTCAGTAGAGGACTTAGGAGAAAAAAAAAATCCTTACCAATTGCTAAATTTCATGGCTATCTCTTAGAGGAAATTCTCTATGGACCCTTTTTTTTTACCTTTTTACCTAGCATGTCTCCAGATTCCTGTCCTCCATAACTATGAAAAATTTTTTCAATGGTTTCTCCACTCCATTCCAAACCCCTGCCCTTTTTGTCTCACAATCCCAAAAAAAGAAAATATGGATTTAATACACTCGTGCCTAGCACTTGTATACCTATTTTAATTTAAACTTCTCCATCTTAGAGTAAGCCACAAAACCTCTCCTCACTAATCAAAACACCAGTCTAAATATTTTCTTATAAAACAAAACATGCTTCACTGTTGTGAGAATAATTTTGCCTCTCCCACTATGTGTGGGTAGGGCAACAGTCAATTTTTGGATAAATAAATTACTTCCATCCACAATAAAATGGTATAAGTCAAATGTGATGAATATCTAGGGAACAAAGGAAAATTCTTCTGTGCTCAAAAAATCTTCACAGCTATGTGCCATTTTAGAAATGAATGGAATCTGTTTCATTACAATGAACAGAGATTAAACTATGTGAAATATCCAGCCCACCATGGTTATCATAGTCAAAGATGGAGTGTATTCTTATGGCATAATGTTTACTGTAAAAAATGAACCAGATTAATATTTTATCAGGCAAATATCAGAGGTATCAAAGTGGTTTAAGCTGTGGGGTAGAGTTACACAATGTCTATGAATCAATTTCTCATTTGAGGAGATCTTTCAGGTCTTGAATGAACGGATGGATTAGAAGGGTTAAATCTGCTAGCATGGAGACTAGAGCACATTATCTGCAATTGTCAAGGGGAGCCTGGGTAAAAACAAGGCAGAGACAATGGAGCAAAAAGATGACAGGATGGAATACAAACAATTCTCCCATCACTGCAAATGGCTACCTATTATTGTCTCTAGCCTTCTTTATCATACTCCATCTTTAGAGCATCATACTATGTGGAGAGTTATCAAAAATAATTTTACCCCAAATTAAAAAATATATATATCCAAAGCAGGGCACACTTTTATTTGTACTACAAAAAGTTCTTTTTGACTCCCAGTCATGAAACCTTGAAATACTGTCTTCATTCCTTACACTCTTATGATGTCTTTTTTTTTATTAAGAAATTTTTGCCTATTTTTAGTTGTTTTTAGTATAATCACATTTGTAATAACCAGATCATACTTTCTGAAACTAAATAGGTATTTTTGATGATCATTTACTATAGTGAGTGTTTATACTGTTGTCTAGCATTTGTTACATTAAAAAATACTAAGCACATTGTAGCTTTCAAAAATATTTTGCAGAGACTATTACTTGAATATTTACAAATTCAATAATCTATTTCTATCTTGCACACTCCAATAATCCCTGACTTAAATTACAATATATCAACCTTTTTCTATTTAATATCAACAAGTTAGCAAGTAATGTATATCCAACCAAATAATATACTACCCCAACAACAGACAAGATTCTTGAGAACTAGACTGTAAGCTACACCTTTTTGCTTTTTATGGACTATTCCTATCAGAGCACCATAGTTTTGATGTAAAATTGAGCTTGAAATTCTTTTGCTTCTCTCTCTTTGGAAAAGTCACTTGGGAAGAAAATGTTTCAATTGTATGTTAATACACTAAGTACACTTCTCCCCATTAGACATAATTGTAGAACACTTCATAAAGTAGGAAAATTAAATATTAGTAAAATTGTGTTTGTTTTAATGACCCTGAAAAAAAGGCATGACTATTTTTTTATTCTTTGAATTGAAATTATTTCAATTTTCCAAGAGAAAATATTGACCCTCAGTCTATCTTTTGGGTATAAAAGAGTACCTTAAAGTGTGGGCCGTACTGAAAATCAGGACCATGCAATAATTACTAAATAGGAATAAAATGCATTAATTTGTAAGAAAACTAGGTATTTAATGCATTTTAGTCCCTGCCTATGTGATGAGGGAATTTCAGTGTCCAGCAACAAAAATTTAGATAATATTTATATCTATTTAAATAACTAAAAATATAGTCTTATTCCAAAGGTACTCAACATAAAGAATGAATCAATTTAGTTTCTTGGGTCTTTCTTTTTAAAAATAGGATTTTCACAATATCACCATAATGTAAAATTCCAACATCATAGTGTTTTGCTGTTTTGGTCTTTTGAAATGCTTTATTGCAAATTGTTAATGGAAAATGGCGAATACCCAGGAAAATAATTTTTAAAACAGTATGAAAAAAATAGAAGAAACATGACATAGTTTATTTTAAGAATACATATTGAAGATTCATGGCATGTGATTTTTTTCTGTGAAGCTATGTTTACTTCATGGAAGACAATCATGTTTATCATAATGGCTCTATGAAATGCTTTTTAAAAATTGAAAATGTTATCTCATCATTAAAGAGAGCATGTCTCATATTTTCTCCTCTCTCATATCCAGCTTGAAATGAGATAAAAAGCCCGGTTTGTGATGAGAAATGATGTCACTCTCAGAATGTATTTAGAAATTCTATATCACACAATCTAATGAATTCTTTATGTACATATATATATATATATAATTTTAATAAACAGGCTTAGGAAGATTTACACTTATATGATACTGTATAGTGTTGCAAAATCTTTTTAGGTGCTTTATCTCATTCTGTCACACCAATAACATGTGAAAGCAGCAGAAGAAGTAATGGGTTCTCAAAAAGGAAGATGTTGTCATACTTCTCATACTCACTGGTATGGTCCGGGTATAGATTCAACAAATATATTCTCTTCTCTGTATTCTGGAAAATGATATTCACTCTCTCACTCTTAGCTGTATCTCATCCTTTTCTGTTGTCTTTTGAAGAAATGATGCAGCATTAGCTTCCCAGATTTTGGAAAGCTTTCACAATTCCAAAGACCTTTCAAACTCATTTTTTAATGGACCTTAAATTCTTTACCTCTATAGAGAGTACAGTCCCTAGACTTCAATTATTGAAGTGTATGACTGCTTTCAGAGCCTCCCCTGGAAATTAAAAACCGTGTGGACCACTCTACTCTGATTAGTCAATATTTGTCATTTTTCCCTTGAATATAGAGTCTTAAATTATGGCTGCTATATCCAACTTTTATTAATGAAGTAAATAGATTTAGTAATTTGGAAATTAAATTTTTATAAATTAGAGTAAAATCAGTTTAAGACTCTAATTCTATTTCAAAGTAAACTGAATCTATGAAACTGGCTTCTCATTTAAAAGTTTTACCTCATAACCAGCAAGTCTTAGCAAATATTTATGCTGAAACAAAAATAAAAATAAATTTCTCAGAAGTTTTAATGAAAACATTTGATTAACAAATCAAAATTGGTGCAAATTGTTCATTAATGCTCCCTCGTAGTCCACTTCCAAATGGTGGGTCAAAGATACACATAGTCCAGTGTACTGATATAAAGAATGGGCACATTTTATGTTCTTCATAATTGACAGAAAAAACAAAAGATAAAATAATTATTTTTAAATGCTTTGGATAGCTGTAATAAGTAAGGCCATTTGGTAATAGAACAGAAATAATATAACAGAATAATAGGACAGGATAGAGCACTAAAACCCAGTCACATAAATACGGTTACTGTTAGAAGCAGCTCTCCTTCAAGCCAAAGACTGAGACCCAAAGTTTCTTCATTTTGTAACTCTTTCATTTGCTAAACAGCAGTTGATTCCTTGAGTCCATAAATTCCATGCAATATCCTCTGCATTCAGCAAGATAGTGAGCCAAAATGCAGCTGTCACAGGCTTTCTTGACTGCTTTGGCCTGGATAAGACATATGGCACAACCATTCCCATCCTTTTAGCCAGAAGTGAATCATATGGACAATAGGACATACTAGCAGCCACTACCTACAATGTGAATCTGATGCCTTTTAGGGAAAGCTTTCCTTTTTTTCTATGATGTTGGATATTTATTTGTGCCTTTCCAGAATGAGTCTCCACGTTTTTCAACTCTGCTTCCCACCTTGGAAGCCCTAGTAGTCCCTTGTCTTCTGGGTTCTGGTGGAGCACAGACAGGAAACCAAATAGTAAGGGTAGCATATTTTTTACCCCAGCAAAGACACCCTCTCTAAACAGTTCTGTGCTTTTCCATTTTTTAAAAGGCCAAATATTTTTAAATTTAATTTAATTTACCTGTTTTACCTGATAAGAGTATGGTAAAGTCACCCAGGTAGAGTGTAGTATTCATAAGTGCCTGCATTCATAACAGTTTTTAAAATTTATATATAAATTAACTTCTTAGTTTTCTATGTTTATATCTTTCATTGTTATAAATATTTCATATTGAGATATCTAACAATGAAAATTTTATTACTTTTTTATTGATTACATTCAACACAGTACAAAAATTAAAAGATCTCAAAGATTTATCATTCACACACACAAAAAACAAATATTTCTCTATAACTTTACATGTCTTCCTCTCTAAAGTATAAATAGCCAGGGTTTTAAAATTTGTATCTTGAATTTCCAACATCTCCATTGTATCTGTCATATGTATTTTACAAAAAGCGCTCTCCCTTTCTTCTCTTCCAATCCCCAAGGTAACCTTTAATATGCTTTCTAACTCCATAAATTTGTTAATGGTAGGGATCTAACTTTATTTTTCTACATGTGAATATCTAATTTTCCCATTCTTTTTGTTGACTGGACTATTCTTTCCCATGCATGTACATAGTCCTTTGTTGAAAATTAATTGGCTATCAATGTGTGGATCTAGTTCTGGACTTTCATTTCTGTTCCTTTGATCTATTTATCTCCCTCTGTTCCAGTACCACGCTGCTCTGATTACTAGCACTTTGTAGTTCAGTTTGAAATCAGAAAGTGTTAGTTTTCTAACCATGTTCTTTAAGTTTGTTTTGGCTATACATGGTCTCTTGCTGTCCTATATAAATTTGAAAATCAGTTTTTCTATTTCTGCATAAAAATCTGCTAAATTTTAATAAAAATTGTATTGAATTTGTGTATTGTTTTTGGGTAATATTGACAAAAACTATCTTAAATCTTCCAAACCATGAACATGGTATGTCTTGCCATTTACTTAGGTATTCTCTCATTTCTTTCACCAGTTATTTACAACTTTCATTATACATGTCTTCTTTATCTTTCTTTAAATTTATTTCTGGGTAATTTAGATGCCATTTTAAATTGAAATCTTATGTTAATTTCCACTTCAAATTGTTCTTTGCTGGTGTATAGAAACACAAATATTTGTGTTGATATTGTACTTTCCTACTTTGCTGAGCTCATTTATTAGTTCTAATATTTTTCTTATGGATTCCTTTGGAGTTTTTATATATAAGATCTGGTCATTTGCAAGTATATATAATTTCTTTCTTTCTTTCCAAATGAGATAGTGTTTATTTTATTGCATAATTGCTCTGGCATGAATTTCTATTACAATATTAAATAGCAGCTTTGAAGCAGGCATGCTTGTTTCATTCCTGGTCTTTAGGGAATGTCTTTAAATATTTCATGATTGAGCATGCTGTTAACTGGATTTTCATAAGCAGGATTTTTTATGTTGAGAAAGTTCCTATTTCCATTTTTCTTAGCATTTTTATCAAGAAAAGGTGTTGCCTTTCTTTAAGGCCTTTTCTGCAAGCATGGAAAGTCACTTGGCTCTTTCCCATCAATCTATTTACTTAAAATATTACTTTAAGTGATTTTCATATTTTGAACCAAATGAGTTCCTGGGTTAAGTCCCACATGATCATGGTGTATAATCTTTTTACAGTGCAGTTGAAATCAGTTTGCTAGTATTTTCATTAGGATATTTATGCTTATATTCATGAAGTAAATTGGTATCATTTCTTTTTTTTACTTGTGATGTCTTTACCAGGCAATGGAATCAGAGTCATACAGAGTACATAGAAGGAAGTAGGAAGTGTTCTCTCCTCGTGAATTTTTGGAAAATGGTTGAAAATGATTGGTGCTAATTTTTCTTTAAATGCATCATAGACTTCATCAGTGAAATTATCTGGTAATGGAATTCTTTGTTGGGACGTTTTGATTATTGAATCAGTATCTGTACTTATTTTCCAACTCCACCCCGTGTGGAATATATCGAAATTTTAATTTATACTACTGGAGCACACTGGCTGTATTTCAATACATCAGATTTAATCTGTTTTGATCCTCTATTCCAGTTGTCAGTCCAGAAATTCACCCATTATTATTGGGTCTCCTGCCTACCTTCACCTCTAATCCCCCCAGCATAATATGAAAGACATGTGGATTTACACAGCAATGAGAGTCAACCAAGCCCTCAGTGCTTCACATTCATGCTGGCCTCTGCCGACGTGCATGAAGGTTGTAGATTGCCAAATCCTCAAAACTTGCCAGTGCCAATTGTGGGCCTGTAGATTTTCCCCACTGGACATAAGAAAGATAAATCTCTGTGCATGTCACCATCACTCTTCCCTTTAGCTCACCCCAGCATTCTCCAAGTGTTGATAGTTTGAAATGTTGCTTCAAAGTGAACATATCTCCACTTGCTTGAAAGCCGTAGAGAACTTGGTCTCTTACCATTAGTCATCTTGGTGAGAACTCAGGTTGGTCTGAACCACATTAACAGTAGTGGAGGTACAAAAACTGTATTAAATGAATTTTTAACATATATATATATTAGTGTTTTAACATATTTTTATTTAAAACTTTATTTTATATCAATGTTACAAGTTATTCAGCTAAAACAAGATGATAACTACAATAACAACCAATCTGTTTTAGTCAGTGTTTACAACCCCCCTTTACAATCCCCCTTTATTTTTGTTCAATTCTCAGTTTTGAGGGATTTGGGATGATTTCCACTCTATTTCAGGCTGAGACGGGACAGAGTTATTATGCGGCAGAGGAATGGATTTTTTTTTGCTAGCAGTTAAAGATACTCCTTTCTTTTGGGATGGGGCTGGTCCGTTATCACTTTTTTATTAATTGTACAGAATTTTTTAAACAAATCAAATTTATTGATATGTATTAATAAAGCATAAAACCATCCAAAGTGTAACAATCAATGTCATTTGGTAAAATCACAAAGTTGTTCATTCATCACTTAAATCATTTTAGAGCAACTTCATAACTCCAATAATAATAATAAACAAAAACCAACCAAACAAACAAAACTTATCCCTCTCAATCTCCCCATGACTTCCCTGCCATACATAGCTTCTATTCTGTTTTCCTTTTTTCAATTTATTTGTATTTATATCAGGTAAAAATTGTCTTATATATATGCAATATCACCCATATTTGTATTTTACATGAGGTTTCATTATGTTATACAGTCCCATGTTATATATTTTAGCTTTCCTTCTAGTAATATGCATGTCTTTAGATTTTCCCTTTTTCTTAATGTCATACCCATACAATAGCTCTGCTAGTCACAAACATCATGATGTGCTCTCACCATTTTCATTCATTTCCAAAGATTTACAGACAACCTTTTACTCAATTCTGCACAGACTAACCTTCAGTTTTCCATTCTCTACCCTCATTCTGGTGACCTATATTCCAATTACTAATTCCATGAGTTTACATAATATATTTAGTTCATTACAGGGCAATCATACAGTATTTATCCTTTTGTGTTTGGCTTGCTTCAGTTAACACAATGTCCTCCAGGCATATTCATGAGGTCATATGCTTTACTTCCTCATTTCTTCTTACCACTGCATAATATTCCATCATGTGTATACACCTAAATTTGTTTATTCTTTAATTAGTTGATGGACACCTGGGTTGTTTGCAACTTTTAGCAATCATGACTAACGCCTCTATGAAAATTGGTATTCAGATGTCTACTCATGTCACTTTTCTCATTTCTTCTGGATAAATACCTAGTAATGGTATTGCTGGGTCCCATGGCAAGTCTATATTCAACTTCCTCAGTAAATGCCAAACAGTCTTCCACAGTGGCTTTACCATTCTACATTCCAACAACAGTGAACAAGCATTCTATCTTTCCACAACCTCTCCAACATTTAGTTTTCTGACTTTTTAATAGTGGCCAGTCTAATAGCAGTGAAATGATATCTCATAATTTTGATTTGCATTTCCCTAATGGCTAGTGATGTTGAATTTTTTTTCATGTGTTTCTTTGCTATTTATATTTCGTCTTTGGGCAATTGTCTTTTGTTCATTTTTTAAGCAAGGAGTTTGTCTTTTTATTGCTGAACTGTATAATCACTTTAAATATCATGAATATTAAACCCTTGTTGGATATGTGATTATCAAATACTTTCTCCCATTGAGTTCACTGACCTTTCACCCTCCTGGTAAAGACCCTTGATGTTCAAAGATGTTTAATTTCGAGGAAGTTCCTTTTATTTATTTATTTATTTTTCTTTTGTTGTTGATGCTTTGGGTGTAAGGTTTAAGAAATAATGCCTACCACGAGATATTGAAGATATTTTCATACATTTTCTTCTAGGAGTTTTACAACTGTTGCTTTTATATTTAGCTCCTTGATCCATTCTGAGTTAATTTTTGTCTAAGGTGTGAAATAGGACACATCTTTCTTTCTTTTGGATATGGCTATCCAGTTCTCTCAGCACCATTTGTTGTATAGACGGTTTTGGCTTAGCTGGGGGGTCTTGATCACCTTGTCAAAAATCATTTGACTGTAGATGTGAGGGTCTGTTTCTGAGTTTTCTATTCAGTTCTGTTGATCAAACTGTTTATCTTTATGCCATTACCATGCTGTTTTTATCACAGCAACTAAGTAATATGCTTTAAATTCCAGAAGTGATAGTACTCCAAATTTGTTTTTCTATTTAAAGACATTTTTGGCTACTTGGGGCCCCTTAATTTCCACATAAATTTGATTATTGGTTTTCCATTTCTTCAAAAAAGGCTGTTGGGATTTTTATTGGGATTATGTTGAATCTGTAAATCAGTTTAGGTAGAACTGACTTCTTAATAATATTTAGTCTTCCAATCCATGAGCACGGAATGTCCTTCCATTTATTTGTCTTCTTCAGTTTCTTTTAGCAATATTTTGTATTTTTGTGAAAACAGGTGCATTATGACCTTGCTCAGTTTTTTCCTAAGTATTTGATTATTTTAGTCACTATTATACATGGAATTTTCTTTTCGGTTTACTCCTCAGATCTTACATGTATAGTGCATAGAAGCGCTTTTGAGTTTTGCACATTAATCTTTTATCCCGCCACTTTGTTGAACTTGTCTATTAATTCTAGTGTAATAGTCTATTAACTCTATTACAAATTCTAATAATTTGTAGTGAATTATTCAGGATTTTCTGGACTGAGAATCATATCAGCGAATAGTGAAAATTTTACTAATTCCTTTCCTCCTTCGGTGACTTCTATGTCTTTTTCTAGGCTAACTGGTCAAACTAAAACTTCTAGCACAATACTGAATAACAGTGGTGACAGTGGGCATCCTTGTCTTGTTCCTGATCTCATGGGATAGATTTCAGTAGAATGCTAGTTCTAGTTTTTACACATAAGCCGTTTATGACATTGAGAAAGCTTCCTTCTATTCCTATTTTTTGGAGTGTTTTTATAAAGAATGGGTGCTATATTTTGTCAAATGCCCTTTCTCCATCAATAGAGAGGATCATGTGAATTTATCTCTTTCAATATATCAATGTGATTTATTACATTACCTAATTTTCTTGTGTTAAACCACACTTGCATACCTGGGATAAAACCCACTTGATCGTGTTGTATAATTCTTATAATGTGCTTTTGGATTCTGTTTGCATATATATTGTCGAGGATTTAGCTCTTTCTTCAGGTTTCATATAACCATTAGGGCCTATAAATGTCCCTCTCAACACTGCCATTGCAGTGTCCCAGAGGTTTAGATATGTTATGTTCTCATTTTCCTTCATCTCAAGATATTTGCTGAAATCTAATGCAATTTCTTTTTTGTCCCAGTGATTATTTCAGAATGAGTTGTTTACTCTCCATATATTTATGAATTTTCCATCTTTCCATCCATTATTGATTTCCTGTTTCATTCTGTTATGATCAGAGAAAGTGTTTTGTATAATTTCAATTTTTAAAAATTTTTTAGAGAATTTTTTGTGACACAACATATGGCTTATCTTGAAGAAGGATACATGAGGACATAAAAATAATTTGTATCCTGCTATGTGGGGTGCAATGCTCTATAAATATCTGTTGGTTATAGTTAATTATCATATTATTCAAGTTCTCTGTTTCTTATTTAGTCTCTGCCGAGATTTCTATCCAATACTGAGAGTGTTGTATTGAAGTCTCCATCTATTACTTCAGAGACACGTATTTCCTACCTCAGTTTGCCAGTGTGTATCTCATGTATCTTGGGGCACTCAGGTTAGGTGCATAAATATTTTGTATAGTTATTTCTTCTTGTTAATTTGCCCCTTTTATTAATATGTAATGACATCCTTCATCCCTTATAGAAGTTTTGCATTTAAAATCTATATTGTCCAATATTAGTATTGTTACTCCAGCTCTTTTTTGCTGACATCATGCATGGAATATATTTTCTCAATTTTCAAATTTAACCTAGTTGTGTTCTTACATCTGAGGTGAGACTCCTGTAGAAAACAGATAGTTGGCACATATTTTTTATCCTTTCTATCAGTCTATGTCTTTTGATTTGGGAATTCAAGGCTTTAACATTCAATGTTATTCGTGTAAAGACATTACATTCTTCATGCATTTTGTCCTTTGGCTTTCTATTGTTATATTATACTACTGTCTGTCTTTTTACCCTTTAATACACCCTACCTATTAATCTTCATTTCTACACTCTTCTCCAATTCTCTCATCCTTGCTTTTTTCCTTTCAGGCTCCAGCACTCCCTTTAGTACTTCTTGAAATTCTGGTCTTTGGTAATGTATTCTCTCAGTTTTTCTTTGTCTGTGAAGGCTTTGAACTCACCCTCATTTTTGAAGGACAGTTTTGTCAGATGCAAAATTTTGGGGGGGGTATTTTTCTCTTTAGGACCTTAAATATATCACAAGACTTTCTTCTTTCCTCCATGGTTCCTGATGAGAGGTCATCACTTAATCTCGTCAATGTTCCCTTGTATGTATTGCTTTCTTTTCTCTTGCTGCTTTCAGAATTCTCTCTTTATCTCTGATATTTGTCATTCTGAATAGTAAGTGTCTCTGTGTAGGTCTATGCAAATTTATTGTGTTTTGGGTGAATTGTCCTTGTTGGATACTGATATTTATATCCTTCATATGAGCTGTGAAGTATGCAGTCATTATTTCCTAAAATTTTCTTTCTGCTACTTTTTCAGTCTCTGCTCCTTCTGGGACACCGATAATATGTATGTTTGTGTGTTTTACATTGTCATTCAATTCCCTGAGACCCTGCTCTATTTTTTCCATTCTCTTCTCTTTTTGTTCTCCTGTCTTTCCCAGTTCAGAGGTTCTATCTTCAAAATCACTAATTCTGCTTTAAGCAATTCAAAACTGCTCTTTTGTGCTTCTAATGCTGTTTGTTTCTTTGTTTGTTTTTGCTGTTTTGTGGCATATTTTATTTAGAAAATTTTCTGGGATAATGAATGCATAGTTTCTCTTTTTAGACAAATTCATTGTCACATTCAGTAAA
The DNA here is from genome assembly GCA_029593785.1 of Cabassous unicinctus. Lineage (NCBI taxonomy): Eukaryota > Metazoa > Chordata > Mammalia > Cingulata > Chlamyphoridae > Cabassous > Cabassous unicinctus. Next base: position 39,416 of record JAQZBX010010037.1, read on the forward strand.
AGTATTCAGATATTTCACTATTTGCAATGATTTCACCTTATTCCATGTTTCTTTTTATTACTGGTTATTTTGGTGATGTATGTTGGATAATATTGATCAGAAAATCACAGAAATACAATGAGTTATGCCAGTGAATTCCAGTGAATATTTCCAAGTCTCTATGTCATTCTGGGGAAACAGATGGTTAAGGACAAGAAGGCAAAATATTAACTTTTTTTTCACCTTTTGTGAGGTAAGCAAGGGAAGAAGTTGGGTACTGATAATGGATGAAAAATACCAACTGACAAAAAAACTAGGTAGACCTAATTCTGGGCTCTCCTAGTAACAGTTTAGGCTCCTCATACTAATGATTTTGTGATGAGAAAAGCTTTATGTAAACCAAATAACTATGCATTAAGGTAGAGCATTTCACGGTTGAGATCAGAAGCTGAAAAATTACTGAGTAGCTTGATTTTGTACTTTTATTAACCATATAATGTTTTTTACATTTTTAAGGGTTGTTAAAAAAGACAACAAAGAAAAATAAATATGATAGTATACATGTAAGGCCCACAAGGGTTAAAATACTTGCTATCTGGTCTTTTAAAAAAAGAGTTTGCAGACCTGTGATATAAATTACTCCACCTTGGTGGAGGGTTACAAAGATGTTTGGGAGAAATTTACACAACAAGCAAAGGATGGGAACAGAAGGAGCATGGGTTTAGGTTTTGCTAGAGGGGTTAGAATTAATCTTTGCACTTGCAAATGCACACTTGTTGGATCTCTAGCTGAATCTAGTTGTAGACAATCTAAGTGATTATTTAAATATTTGTAGATTGACATTGACATAAGGAAACTCCAGGGTACGGATGTCAGTGTTAGATGCAAAGAGATAATTCTCTTAAAATCCTTCCTCCTTTCTTCTACTTGAGAAAACCTGGAGATCTGTAAAATGCAACTACCAGACTTCCTTGCAGCTAAGGGTCTGGATACAAACTAGGTTCTGCTACTTGGATACCCTCACATGAGATTTAAATTATAAAATTAGGCAGAAGTTATCTAACTCTAACTATAGCTACTGGCAAGCAAGGTCATTGTTACATGATGGTTTAAAGGCAGTTCTGGTGACAGGACCAGAAAACTTAGTGTCTAAACACTAGTTTCATGTGTGTGAGAGGTAGCTGTGATAATCGTGGTTGCTACAGTGGATGACAGAGCTCTCTCTGTTTTGTTCACAGCTATAGCGGTATGCCCTTGTAAGTCTTTATTTTTAAACAAATCAATTTTATTGACATATATTAATAAAACATACAATTCATCCAAAGTATACAATCAATGGTATTTGGTATAATAATATAGTGGTGTGTTCATTATTTCAATCATTATTAGAGCATTTTCATTACTTCAATAACAATATTAAAAAACAAACAGAAAAACAAACAAGAAAATTCCTCTCTCATTCTCTCTATGTTTCCCCTGTTGTACATACCTGCTATTTCTGGCTATTCTTGCACAATTATTCATTTGTTAAACAGTTTTATTGCTATATATTCTCATACCATATTATCTATCCAAAGTGTATAATAACTGACTTTTAGTATAATCACAATGTTGTATGTTCATCACCTCAAAATTTTCAGAAAAATTTCATTATTCCTAAAAGAAAGAATCCACACCCATTAGCATTCCTTCCCCAATCCTACATAACTACTAATCTAGTTTCATCTTTATAAATGTATATATACATTTTATATAAATGGGATGATAAAAAACATATTACTGTGTGTCTGGTCTCCTTCACTTAGTATAATGTGTTTTATTTTGACTGATATTAATATTTTGTAGTATTAACCTACATTTGTACAGCAAATTTATGCAATTTTATGCATATTTATATTTCACATAATAAATTAATCCATAATAGTGCAATCATATAGTATTTGTCCTTTTGTGTCTGGCTTGCTTCACTCAACATAATGTCCTCCATGTCCATCTATGATGTCATATGATTCACCACTTCATTTCTTCTTAGTGATGCATAACATTCCATAGTGTCTATACACCACGATTTGTTTATGCATTGATCAGTTGATGGACCCCTGGGTTGTTTTCAAATTTGGCTTTCAAGAATAACACTGCTATGAACATTGGTGTGCAGATTTCTATTTGTTTCACTTTTCTCAGTTCTTCTGTGTTTACATCTAGCAATGATATTTCTCAGTCCCATGACAAGTCTATATACAACATCCTTAGGAACTGCCTAACAGTCCTCCACATTGGCTGTACCATTCTACAGTCCAAGCATGAGTAAGTAAACATTCCTATCTCTTCACATCCTCTCCAATATTTAAAGTTTTCCAACTTCTTAATAGCAGCCAGTCTCATAGGTGTGAAAAATATCTCATTGTAGTTTTGATTTGCATTCCCCTAATCACTAGTGATGCTGAATATTTTTTCACTATTTGTAGTTCTTCTTTGGACAATTGTCTTTTTAAGTCTTTTGCCCATTTTTAATCAGATTGTCTTTTTATTGTTTAATTGTATGATCTCCCTGTATATCATGGATATTAAACAAATATCAGTTATGTGATTGCCAAATATTTTCTCGCATTGAGTCAACTGCATTTTCAGCCATTTGACAAAGTCCTTTGAGGTGCAAAAGTGCTAAGTTTTGAGGATGTCCAATTTATCTATTTTTTCTTTTGTTGCTCATGCCGTGGTGTAAGGTTTAAAAACTGCCACCTACCAAAAATCTTGTAGATATTTTCCTACATTTTCTTCTAGGAGTTTTATGGTTATTCCTTTTTTGTATAGGTCCTTGATTCATTCTGAGTGAATTTTTGTATAAGGTGTGAGATGGGGTCTTCTTTCTTTCTTTTGGATATGACTGTTCAGTTCTCTCAGCACCGTATGTTGAATATATTGTTCTGGCCCAGCTGGGTGGGTTTAAGAGCCCTGTCAAAAATTACTTGACTGTAGATGTGAGCATCAATTTCTGAGTTCTCAATTTGGTTCCATTGGTCAATCTTTCTGTCCTTATGCCAGTACCATGCTGTTTTTACCACTGTAGTTAAGTAATATTCTTTAAAGTCAGGAAGTGAGAGTCCTCTAACTTTGCTCTTCTTTTAAAACAAAGTTTTGGCTATTTGGAGCCCTTATCCTTCCAAATTAATTTAATTATTGACTTTTTGATTTCTGCAGAAACAAAGCTGTTAAGATTTTTCTTGACTTTGTGTTGAATCTGTAAATCACTTTGGATAGAATTAATATCTTAACAATATTTAGTCTTCCAATCCATGAACACAGAATGTCTATTTATTTAAGTCTTCTTAAGTTTCTTTTAGCAAACTTTTGTAGTTTCTTGAATACAGGTCCTTTATGTCCTTCATTAAGTGTATTCTTAAGTATTTGATTGTTTTAGTTGTTATTATAAATGAACTTTTTTCTGAATTGCTTCTCAGATGGTGCATCAGTACTGTATAGAAATGCTATTTTTTCAATATGTTTTTATTGAAATATATCTTTCATACATGAACATACATAATAAGTGTGTAGTAAAAGTTTGAACTTACAAAATAAACATGCATAACATCATACAGGGGTCCCATACATCATCCCTACACCAACAGTTTGCATTGTTGTGATACATTTGTTACAAACTATGCAAGAGCATTGTCAAAATATCACTTCTAACTACAGTCCATATCTTATATTTGGTGTAATTTTTTGCAAATTAATCTTGTATCCTGAAACTTTGCTGAAATTGCCTATTAATCCTAGTATCTTTGTTTTAATTTTTTAGGATTTTCTAGTATTAGGATCATGTCATCAGTGAACAGTGAGAGTTTTACTTCTTCCTTTCCTATTTGGGTGACTTTTATTTCTTTGTCTAGCCTAATTGCTGTAGATAGAACTCCTAGCAGAATATTGAATAATAATGGTCACAGTGGGTACCCTTGTCTATTCCTGATGTCAGTGGGAAAGATTTCAGTCTTTCACAGCTCAGTAGAATACTAGCTCTAGCTTTTTCATATGTGCACTTTACCATATTGAGAAAGTTTCTTTCTATTCCTACTTTTGGCATGTTTTTATTAAGAAAGAGTGCAATATTTTGTCAAATGACGTTTCTGCATCAAGAGAGAGGATCATATGATTTTTCTTCTTCAATTTATTAATGTGGTTTATACACTAATTGATTTTTTTGTGTTGAACTACCCTTGCATATCTGACATAAAACCCACTTGATCATGTTGTTTAATTCTTAAAATCTTATTTTGGATTCGGATTGCAAGCATTTTGTTGAGGATTTTTGCATGTATATTCATCAGTGATACTGGTCTGAAATATTCTTTTTTCATAGTATCTTTATCTGATTTTTGTATGAGGGTGATGTTGGCTTCATAGAATGAGTTTGGTCGCACTTTTTATTCTTCAATTTTTGGGAAGAATTTGAGAAAGATTGGTATTAAATTACCACTGAATGTTTGGTAGACTTCACCTGTGAAGCCATCTAATATGGGCTTTTCTAATGTATTTTTAATTTCATCCACCATGTCTTTCATTCTAATAAAGTCTGGTAATTTTCTTTGCAGGCTTTCAAATTGTTCTTTTTGCATACCCAGAAGGTATTCTTTACCTCTTTAGTCATACTTTTTTCAGTTTTTTTAGTTGATTTAGGAGAATTATGTGATTATCATTGATTAACTTCCGAAATCATGTATCTTGTCAGGATATTTGATTTGATCCCTTGGCTGGGCTATCTCTTCCTGTTTCCTAATATGGCTAGTAATTTTTTCTGATGTCTAGACATCTGAATATGTTGATGAATTTACTTTTTCTCTTATTTATTTTTTTTCACAGCACTTCTTTGATATTTAGTACAACTTATTCTAAATATTTAAAATTGCCCAAGTTACTTTACCAAACTCAGGCCAGAGACTCACTAATGGGGTGCAGTTTTTCTCCCAAGAGTTAGTGTACTGAGAGATCTAAAAGCACATTTTGTCCATGCAATTTCCAGTTGGACCAGCTGATGGTGGATGTAGGCACACTTTTCCACTGAATGTTTCCATCTCTGATTTCCTGTGTTTTGATCTAGCCAGAGTTGAGATTCAAAGCAGGCACTGCTGGCTGAACTCACTGAAAAAAACTGTTCAGCTCACACTCCCTTTTCCCTTGTAACAGCTGAGAGGGAGGAAGATGTCTGTTTCCCACTCAGTCAACTTCAGTGTGTAATGGGTTTACCCCAGCTGAGTATCTTGGGAGTAGAAGGGAGCCCTTCTTGGCTATCAAGAGGGTTTGGTAACTCACATTTGTTGTTTCAGGTACTTCATCTCTCTATCCCTCACCATCCAGGGAGTTGTGAAGCACTGTCCTGGTCTGATGATTTGTAGTATATCTAGTATTGAGATTGCTGGGTGATTCTTAGCTTTCCATAGAACTGCAAAACTGGCAATCACAGTGGCTGCAACAATTACATCCTGCCAACAATGAATTTCTCCACATTATCTCCAATATTTGTAATTCTCTGTGTTTTGTTTTTAATAGTAACTATTCTAGAGGTTGTAAAATGGTAGATCATTGTGGTTTCTATTTGCATTTCCTAAGAGCTAATGATGATGAGCATATTTTCATGTGAATTTCAGCTGTATATTTTTCTTTTATTGTTGATTTGCAGGATTTATTAATATGTTCTGAATATTAAAACCTTATTG
>JAQZBX010010038.1:0-45015 GCA_029593785.1 Cabassous unicinctus
GGGGGGGATCATACCATCCACTGGTGCTGAGAACTAAAGAAAACGTGTGCCCAATGGGTGCTCCACAGCTCCTGCCAGGCTGAGAAGGGGCCAGAGGACAGCGGGTTCTCTTTAAGAGAAATAAATAATGATGAGAACAAGCACTGGCTATGCCCTGAGCTATGCACTTGACAACAGGGAGGTCCTGTTACTGTTTTTCAGTAGGTCCAGCTGGACTGACGAAGCCGGGGGGCTGCCTGTCCCTGGAGCCCTAGACGTGAGCTCTGAGTCAAGCTGCTTCTCCCATGGACACACCTCCTGGCCAGGCCAGCAGGGGTACAGCATCCGGCGGCAGAGGGCACCCACCAGGCCCCTTTGCCCTTTCCCAGGAGTGAGGCTGACTCTCACCCATCATCACTTCATCAGCTGACATTTCCAAGGACCCCGCCCATGGGATTGTGAAAGAGTTCTGTCCTTTGTTTACTGGATAGCCTTGGGCATCTCACTTCCCTGCTCTAAAACCTCAAGGTCATTGTCTGTGAAGTGGGAGCTCATAATCTCTACTCTGCCAGTGCAGGTTCAGCGAGAGCCGGTGAAAGCATTTGGACACCACAATGCCCTCCACAGACGTAAGGCATTCATCAGCAAGTCGGGTACCCAGGAGGCGGGGGCACCTTTCAACTTGGGTGCCTGAATGGCCACCACTGGTATCCCCTTCTCTCTTTAGGGAGAAGTCACACACAGTCAATAAACTGTTTGCCCAGAGTCAAAGTCACCCTCCAGCCCACCAGGCTGCGCCTCCCCCAGAGCAGCTTGCTCTGAGGTGGACCGATGCCCACATCCCACAGGGAGCCGAGGCAGCTGGAGCCAGCCGGTTCCCTGAGGCTTTCAGGACCTGGAATGCGATTTCCTAATTGGGAATTCATCCAGGCCACCAGCCCTGCCCCCATCCCAAGACTCTTAGCAACAACTGCCTGGGTCCCCAAGGCCTGGGAATAACCCCACCTAGCCCTCAGACTTCAGGTTCCTCAAGCATTAAATGGGCGCATAGTCCTTACCTCTTGTCTGAACAAGTTGAGGCTGGGGGCCATGGAACTGAGCCAAGGTCAGTCATTCACAAGACAATTTGAGTGACCTTGTCCCAAGGTCACATAGCTAGAGGCAGAGCGCAACCTTGTTCCTATCTCCTGTCTAGTTTTCCTGCCAAGCAGCTGCTTCTACAGTAGATGGATATATAGATAATTACTAAGTTATCAAAGGTTTGATCCTATCCTATGTTATAGGCCAGACACCTGGCTGGGGTCACACAAGTTAGTGACTGTGTCATGCTGGAAATGACCCTAGACTGGTGTTGGTTGGGCTGTTTTCCAGCTGTGTGCCCTTAGGAAATCTTGTAGGCTTAATTAGGGAGATAATCTCCCAATGTGCCAGAGCACACCTGGGCATTGAAGGGTCTGCTGGAATCAGGCTTCCAACTGAGGCAGGTTAGAGCAGGGAAACTGAAGGCGGCTGGGAACCTGCAGAGAAACATGGTCGTGAGACCCCGCCCAGAAACCCCTGCTACTAAGAACAAAGCCGGAAAGCCCCTGCTTTAGACCCTGGCCAGAGGGCCCATTTGGAACTCCCTCCAGGGTCAAGGAGAAGCCCCGGATAGCTCTAAAGAGCAGGCTCCCCGTCGGCCCCTGAGAGCTAACAGGTGGCGCAACCAATCAGAGCAGCAACCAGCCGGGGCCTCGCCCCAACATCAGGAAAGGGGAGGAGGAAAGGCTCTAAAAGGCCTAGCCTGGGGCTCCCCCGGGGCGGCTCACCCTGCAGCGCGCTGTACCCGCTCCTAGGGCTGTGTACTTATCTCATTTCTAGTTTTCTTGTTTCTTAATAAACTCTTTACTCCCCTTGCCTACCCTATGTCGTGTCCTTAAATTCTTTTAGGCGACATAGCCAAGAACCTAGAAGCCAGAAACCAGAAGCGTTCTGCTAACACAACCCCCACCACCACCACTCCAGGTACCCCCTTGCCGCTGGACCTCACCCCCCCACCCCACCCCTTGGTGGCTTTTAACCCCACCCCACCCCTTGGTGGCTACCCCTGTGCCTTCCCCATTCCCCACCGCCTCCCGCTGGAACAAGGAAGACCCAAAGCCTCCAGGGGGGCTCTCACACCCCAGGACTGAAGGAGGCAGGACCCCAGGAGGCCTGCCCCAGAGGGCCCACCTAGCACACCTCTGCGCTGGACCCTTGAAGAAGGGGGCTGGTGAGGAGGTGGGAGCCTAGGGAGACCTCTTGGCAAGAGGAGCCCTGGGTCCTGCTTGTGACCTAGGGCACCCCAACCAGTATCCCCGCTTCCGAAAGACCGGGAAGGCCGAGGCAAGGCCGCCTCCGTGCCCCCAGCCCAGCCGGATACACAGAAGGCGGCCGGTCCGTGTTTGCTGTTCAGGCCTAGTAGACCCGGGAGTGGTCCCGGCAGGATGGCCCTAAGAGAAGGGGACAACCCCCACCCCGAGCTTGGGCACTTCCCGTCCCCCACCACGCCGCAGCCTTCACCCGGAGTCGTGTCGGGCTCCGAGGCACACCTCGGTCTCTCGGCTGCCGGCGTCCGTCTCTGCACCTGGATCTACGCCAGTGTGTGGCTCTGTCTCTGTGCCCATCTCACCGTCCGTCCCTCTGTCCCGCTATCCGTACTAGCTCTGGGTCGCCTGTCCGGCCGCCGCCCGGCCTCTGGCCTGGAGCGCCATCTCGTGGGCATGTGGGGAGTTGCCGCAGCTCGCGGACAGGACAGATTCCAAGTCCTCAGGCCTCAGGCTGCGGGCGGTACCAGAAAAAGGGGCCTGGAAAGTGGGGGCGGCCGTCGGCTTTAAGAGAGGATGTGGAGTCCCCAGTCTAGCCGAGTGGGATAGCGGGTTTGTGCCTCCAAAGAACCCAAAAGGAGCTCCAAAAGCAAAACAGTCCTAGGCGCGCTCGGGCAGAAGGTTCAGTGAGGGGTGACCAGGCTGCCCTCCCCAAGGCGCTCCCCGAGGGATGCCCGGAAAGCACCTGGAGCTCAGACTCGTTCCCCTTTGTCCCATTCCCCCGGGGCTCACGGGTCTCCCCTCTGTTGCTGCTCAGTGCCAAAAGCTTGTGCAAGCACGGAACGCTCGGATCTTCGCCAGACCCTGCCTGCCGCGCTGCTGCTCCAAACTCCCAGGTCGAGGACCTGGAAGGAGGGGGGTGGAATTGGATTTGGGGTCCTTCTCAAAGCATAGGAGGAAGGTGGACTCAGTTTAAATCGCGGTCTCCTTGTGACTCTGTCCCTTGAGCCATCCTATACTCGGGTAATAGGGACGCCCGCGAGCTGGAGCGTTCACATGGGTGGGTCCTGGAGAGCTCGAGGCTGAACGCGCCCCTCCAGCCCCAAGAGGTGCCCGGCCTGGGCGTTCGCGGTGCCCTGGGGAGGCGGACCGGGTACTGCACCCTCCGGGAAGGCAACGCCGCGCCAATACCAGTGAATTTCTCCGCGGCAACTTTTGCCGGGGGTGGGAGGGAGGGGGGGGTGGTTGACGGAAGAGAGGGGAGGGCTTGAGCACTCGGAAAACTTGAATTAACTGAAGAGGAAATGCGGCCCTTTGGGCTCTGGATCCATGTGGCTAAGCCTCTAGGGGTCTCACGGGGCGCCCCACATCCATATCCCCAATCTCCGAACTCCCCCAGTGAATCACACTCACAATCCCACACTGACACACACAATTCCACTCAGACCCCACATTCCCAACACACGGCATTGCACGGCGACACATCCAGTCACCAAGAGGCCTCAGCGACCCGCTCAAGCCCCATCACCCCAACACACGCCCTCTACACCCGCCCTCGTGCTGGCGGCTCCACCGTCCAGGCCCTGAAGGGTTAAGGAGTCTTTGGGGCACCAGAGCGGCGGGTACACAGGGCGCCTGAGCTAATTGGCGACCCCGGGACAATGGGGGGCCGGGAGGCCGGGGAGGCGGGTGGCCTAATTGGGCTTGGGAGTGGCTTCGCCTTTGTCTGGGACTAGGCCCTGCCGCCCGCAGCGCGGTTCCCGCAGTCGCACTCAAAAGGGAGGGCGACGTGTGCGACGGGAGGCGGAGGGGAACAGTTCCAAGCCGCCTCGGGGCCTGGGAGCCGCTCGGGGGGCTGGGAGCCTCCCGAGGCCCTGGAGTAGCACCCACCCGGCCCAGGACGCCGCATCAAGGACGCAGCCGCCCCCCGGCCTGCGCAGGGACCCTGCTGGCATTCCCATCAGACCGCGGCTCCTAGCGCGGCCCAAGGTGGTGCTGCCCCCTGGTGTCAGCGGCCGGGTCCTCAGGACACGGACCCGCAGCCTCCTCTCAAGTCTCCTTCCCGGTCATGCTTTGAGTGAGAAGCGGGAAGAACAAACGTTCTTCTGCTCTTCGAATTTTAGAGGCGTTTTTAGCCCAAAGTGCCCTCGCATGACACATTTGCCACAGGAGATTGTATTTGAGCTGGGAGAGGGATTTCCCTGTTCCCCACCGAGTTCCTGGACTGCCCCTTTCCCGCCCGTCGCGCAGGTCAGACGCAGGGAAGCCCGCAACCCCTCCTGGGGCAGGGGCAGGGTCTTCAGTTCCAGAATTCAGAGTGGCACAGGAGCAGCTCCCGCCCTGGAAGAGGCGGACACGGTCTCTTTCCTTGCAAATGTGTCGGCCCATCAAGGCCGGGGGTTCTTTCACTTTCGCCTCCACCTTCATCCTTACTCCATCAGATCACCCTGGTGTTCCTCCGGAGTTGGGGGCTAGCTCCATACCCCGTTCCCCCCTCTCCATCCCCACGCAGTGCCCAGCGTGTGCACCCTCCTTAGCAAGGGCGCCAAGTGACCCCGAAGGTTTAAGGAGGAGGCTTCAGGAGGAGAAGACTGAGAAAGGGGTGAGGATGGGTCTGACCTACAGACCCAGGGCGGGTTAAAGACCTCGCATTTCCCTCCCCTTTTGTTCCCTCCCCCCGTCCTGCTGGGATTTGGGGCAGAAGACACCAGCTGGCTGGGCGGGGGAGGGGGAAGGGAGCCATGACGCCCAGGTGAGCTCACAGAATGGGGGATGATGGGCAGGTCCTTGTAGGAATGGGGGGCGGGGAAGGATGGGTCTAATGGAGACAGACACAGCGGAACCCCCAGAGAGACCCCCAGCCAAGTCCATTGTTATACAACGGGAAACTGAGGCAGGAAAGGGACTAGCTTATTGACCCACACTACAAAGAGAGATTTGGGTTACAAGGAGAAACTTTCAGGCCAGACTGCCAGTCTAGTCAGCAGCACTGGTCTGGGGAGGATGTTTCTCTTTGAAGTTCAGGAGGCAGAGAGGTGGGAAAGGTTTCTGGGGCCCGTGGTAGCTGGGTGGTGATGGCCAGACTTCTTGGAAAGGAGAAAGGGGGCAGGGAACACCCATTCTCCCAGTCCATCCAGCCCAGAGGCGCTGAAAGGGGACGCCTTTCAACTATGAACCTCTCCTCGGAGCCCCCAGGAGAGGTGGGAACCTGCCCTCCCCCTGTCCCACCCACGGGTGCCCAAGAAAGTGCCCGCCGCCCAAGCCGCTCCGCCTGGCTGCGGTGTCACCGCCCGCGGCTGGTGCTGCCGACAGACTGCGAGCGGCCAGCAGAGGGAGCCCGACGCCCCGCCTGGGACGCGGCTCGCGCAGGGCGCGCGGGGGGCTATAGGCAACGCGGCGCCTCGAGGCCAAGCCCGCGCCCCGCGCCGGCGCCGCCCGGCCTCGCGGCCCCGCCCGTGGCCCCCGCCCCGCCGCCGCCTCCGGGGTGCAGCTGCCGCCGAGCGGGAGGCGCCCACCCCTCGGGCTGCCTGTGCAGTCGCTCCCTACGCGCTAGCGGCGCCCCGACCCCCACTATCCATCCCCCACCTCTCGCGGCCCACAGAGCGCACAGCGCCGTTCACTTCGCATTGCAGCGTTTTATTGTTTTCTCGCGTTTTTGTCGTTTTGTTCTCGCTCCGTAGCGAAAAGTGAAAACCTGAGGTGGAGCACGCGGGCCGGGCGAGGAAAGCCCGCGCGGAGGGGCCGAGGGGCCGGTGGGTTGGGGGCTCCTCCGGCGCGCGGGGCCTTCTCCCCACGTCCAAGGACACCCCCCGCCCCAGCCCTGTACAATATAGATGCTCATGTAAAAGGAAAAAAAAAATTTAAATGCTATGAGTTAATCTCTAAATATTATGTACACAGCAATGTACACCTCTGAATAAATTAATACCAATTTGCATATTCTGGGAACCTTAAAGCTTATTTACACAAATTACCATTTATTTCATAAATATCTTTTTTCCCCTGGGGTCTAAAGGCAGAAGTGCCACTCCCTCCATTGACCCAGGGGTGGGAGGGGCGCCTGTCACTTAGAGGAGGAAGAAGTGGAGGGACTAAAAAGGACAGGTTCCTTCCAGCTCAAGTCTACGCTGACATCAATCTTCACAGACCCCAGCCCCCCCACCCCTCCTCTCACTCCGTACAGGCACAAGGCCAGGGGTTCCCGGGCTCCATCCTCACCTCCCACCCCTGGGCCCTTGCCCTGCTGGAGGGGACCTGCTGCCCCCGGAATGAAGCCAAGCCCACAGTGCTGGGGGACCCGGAGAGGCCCTCGGCCGATGCCTCCTTGACGTTGGAGCAGATCTAGACCTAGTCCAGGGACTCCAAAGCGACTATGCTCCCCGCAGCCGGATTCCATGTTGAGGTCCCAGGAAGTGTCCCAGGCCACGGCTGACCGGATAGGGCTCTATTCCTTCTGCTGCAGCCCGCTTTTGCGCCTTTATTTAAATAAATACCCATTCTGTGCAGTACACTTCCCAAGCAGCAGGAGCGGGCAGCCCTGGAGGCCTGCGTGGCAGCGGAGCACCTGGGCAGCCCCTCATTTGGGCGACTCCCGGCCAGGGGAGAGGGCTCGTTGGCTCTCCAGCCCACTCACCAGTCTCTGGATGCTCTGCAGTTCACTGGCCACCTCCTTGGCTGAGCCGCTGGGCGACAGGGCAGTGCGAGGCAGGCCCCCCACTTTGCGGAGAGCCAGCTCGGGCAGGGGGCTGGGCTCCCGGCTGTTGCTGCCAGTAGCCTTGGAGCCCTCGGCCGCCAGCCCGGTGGTAAGGAGGCTAGTGCTGGGTGGGATGCTGACGGGGATCTGGTAGGGGCTGAAGCGCAGGCGGGGCCGGGCACTGCCTAGGAAGGGGCTCCGGGACAGGGAGCCCGCGGCGGCAGCGGCTGCAGCTGCAGCACTGGTGGCTGGCAAAGCAGAGGCCGCTGCGGCAGCAGCTGCCATGTAAGTGTAGGGATAGGGGAAGAGGCCTCCGAAAGTGGGCATCGGGATTCCCTGGAGGAAACAGAACAAAATAAGGGTTAAGATCCTGCCTGAGGGGTTTCTCTGAGGGTGGACTAGGTGCTGAGGGGTGGTGCTACAGCCAGGAATTCTGGACAGAAGACCAGTGCTTCCAAGCTGTAGGCCCAGGCAGCAGGGCTCGGCTTGAGCCAGGATGCCTCCCTGCCACCCAGTTAGAAGGGGAGCTCGGCAGGCTGGGATGCTGAGGCCTGGTGCCCTCGAGCCCTGTGCTGGGTGTTGTAGTTGGGGGAAGGGGAAGGACATCTCAGGTGGCTGAACTAGCGTGGGCGAAAGCCTGGAGGGAGAAAACAGGGCAGACAAAGGCCAGCTGGCAAGCAGGTAGCTTTGGCTGTCTTGAGAGGTTCTGCTCACTTAAAACCATCTCCTCCTCACCCCTCCTGTCAGTGCCCCAAAAGGCTGGGGAGTCACAAGCTGGGGGGAAGAGCTTTGTAAATTCTCTCTCTGCTTGCCTACCTGGTCAGGGAGCTCTGGCCTGGGCCAGTAGCAAGGTATTGATGCCAAACACTTCTAGACTGGCCTGGATGTTCTACAAAGAATTCCTGGTGGCATCTCAGTGGCAGCTGAGGAGGGAATGCAAAGCCTTTGCCTGTGGAGAGCACAGTGCCCGGAAACCCTGGGCAAACGCCACCTGTGTCCATGAGGATTAGCTGAACTTTAAGATAATGGCTCACTCCCCAGAGTGTGTGTGTACAGAGTGGTGAGGGGGAACAAGGGGCTGGCAGTGCTGGGCTTCCAGGAAGGCTCAGGCAGGGAGAAGGAAAGAGGCCGCTTAGGCAAGAGTGAGAAAATATCCTTCCTGAGAGGGTCAAGCTCTACTGAGCATTTCAGATCTGGCATCCCAGGACAGGAGGAAGCATGTGGCTCTGGATTCCCAGGATTTGGCTCTACCTGAGAGCCAGGGGTGGACTGCACTGGCCTGGGAACACCAACTGATGTTTCAATGCCTCCAAAGTGCTGGATACTCTCACCCTTGCCTTACACTTGCTGGCAAGGCTGTGTCTAGAAGCCCTGACTTCCCCTCATGATCTCTGTGATGTCAACGGTCATCACCAGAGTCTGGGGAGGAGCTCAGAGACACACAGAGACAAGGATGCAGATTAAACCTCCAGGCCCCGAACTCCATTCTCCTGAGGCTCCCCCACCAGCCCACATCCTCAGATATGTGATGCTGGTGCCTTGGACACTCCACACACCCCCGACACAGCTCTGTTTAAAATTCATTTCAGAACCACCCCTCTTCCCGCCTGCACTTTAAAAATATTTGCTTCCTAACCAAAGGAGCCTTCTCAGACCTGAATTCCTATTTTTCCTTCCCTGAGATAAGATCTCAAGGGTTCAATTTGCCAGAAACCTCAGAGGAAAGAAAATGAATGAAGAGATTCCAAATCTTTCCACAGGGAATATTCCACCCAAGCAACCAAAGAGGCCGCTCTCCCCCTCGGATCTCCTTATTTTGCCGCTGGCCACATTTTTCATAAACTCTCCCCTGGGAGCTCACAATTTCAATCAACCCAGACCCGGGGAGCTGAGCCCCCCTTCTCTGAGATGTGGCTGGAGAAGCTAAGGGATCCAAGGTGGAAGAAGGGCCAACCTGTCCTTTGTCAGGGCACAGGACTTCCTAGAGGGTTTGAAAGGTGCCAGAGGTGCTGGGAGGTGGGGAAATTTGTAGACAATTGTTCAGAAAATAAAGCAAACTTTCCTTTTCTCTTTGTCCAGCCACGCTGGATTTGAGAGACTGAGACTGAGCCAGGGGTCTCTGTTCCTAAGAAAAATGCCCTGACGCTGGAAGAGTGGGTTGCACAAAAGCCAGCGGCAGCTCTAATCTGTCAGAGCAGGAAGTCTTGATGGATGTCTCACTCGATTGTGGGCATATAGGAGAAGAGACTGAGGACCAGAGAGGGTCAAGGATTTGCCCAAGGTCACAGGGAAGTCAGGAGTGCCCTGACCAGGCCCTAGACCTGTAGCCTTAGCCTCCCAGAACTTAGGTGTTGGGGAGAGTGTCAGTGGGCCTCCCAGGGACTGAGTTGTTCAAGCTGGAGGCTCCCAGGGCCTGGAGAATGCTCAAGTTTTCTGCCCATCTCAGTTGCCCAGCTAGCTCTTCCTCCCACCATGCTGCTGCCAGATTACAGGCCTTACCTGAGATGCCAGCATATGCTGGGAGAAGTGGAATGGGAAGGGTGCAGCGGTGCCTGCTGGGCCGGCTGCGGGGCCCAGCCCGCCTGTGTCCAGCCCGGTGGCCGTCCCGGGTCCACCGCCTCCGCCATTGCCGCCTGCCACCGAGGCCAAAAGGTGGCCCATGCCCATGGCGGAGAAGGCACCGGGGCCCATGGCGAACTGTCCCGGGTGCAGGAAGAGCGGCTGGCCGGCCCCCAGAGGCCCAAAGAACTGCTGCCCGTGCAGGTGGCCCGAGAAAGCCAGGCCCGGCAGGTGTCCGGCACCTAGGGGGGACGCGCTGTCCGTCTGCACCATCAGCGGCGCCAGGCCCGGCTCCTTGCCCTCGCCAGCTTCCTTGCGCCCCTCGTCCTTCCGCCGGGCCTCGGAGCGCTCCTTCTCTAGGCCCCGCAGGCCGAACAGGCTGTCCCCGCCGCCTTCGGTCGGCTCCTTGCTCCTCTCCGGGCTACGCCGCTCCCGGGCGCGCTCGGGTTCGTTCAAGCGAGGGGGGGTGGTGCGGTCCAGGCCCGGGCTGCGGGCTCGTGTCGCCCGGATGCGATCCTCGCCCAGCCGCTCCGGCTCCGGGTCGCTGTCGGCGGCGCACGATTTCTCCTCGGCTGTGGGCAGAGAAGTCGCGTCGCGTCACAGGGGCCCGGGCGGAGATAGACGTAAAGCCTTCTCCCGGTGCCGAGGCCCGGTTAGGGAGACTTGGAAAGGCTGCTCGTGGGGGGAGACCGAAGCTTCTAGGTCTGCATCCGACAGCTGCAAGACCACTTATTTACAGTGGAAGAAGGTGAGTCCTGGAGGGGAGGCCTCACTGTCGCGGAGTCCCACGGCGCACAAGGGGCCAAGCTCCGCGACCAGCCAGAACTTCTGGTTCCCTGAGACGCCCTCCTGGGGAGGATGGCCCTGACCGACGCTTCCCCCACGTTTTAAGATTAGCAGATCCCTTAGCCAAGGACCAGCCTGGTGCCCTGAGGACACCCTTGTCCCCCCACCCCTCGCCGTCTGGCCGCCGGACCCTCACCTCGGGCCCGGTGCAGGCGCAGGGGACTGGGCGCTGCTCCCGGGGAGGGTGGCGGCTCCCGTGCAGGGGGAGGGTCGCAGGATGAGGCGTCCGACTCCGCGCCGTCGCGCTCGGGCTTGCAGTGCTCCTCGTACAAGCGCAGAGACGGCAGCGTCAGCTGCTTCCTGGGAACAAGCGAAGGGAGCAGTCGGCGCGGGGTGCACCCCACCCCTCGCGTCCTGCTTTCCCTCTCGCGCACCCCTCGCAAGGCGGCCCCTCGCACCCCTCACCTTTTCTCCCGCCGGCCGTTCCCAGTGTCCCGGAAGCCCTTGGCGAACGGGTTGTTGTCGATCTTCAGCTGCGTGATCTGCGGGAACGAGGGGGCGGCGCCAGGTCAGTCCGTGGCTCTTCCAGCCAAATCCGGTCAGCGGCTCACGGCCGGCGAGCCGAGGAGCGCCCGCGCGATAACCGCGCGCCCTAGCCGGAAGGCCAGGTGAGGCCGGCGGGAGGGCCTCGCAGAAAGGGCCAGGGTCCCTTCTTCTCCAAAACGCTTTATTCGAGGAAAAATCCCTTAACACGCACACACGGTCAGAGCTGTGCGCACAGACTCGAAACTGGCCCAAGCATGCACACGGTGCGTGGGGTCACACGGGTCAAAAGGACCCGGCACCTGAGCAGGCCGCACAGAGACAGCAGAGCACACGCAGGCCCGCAGGTACACACAGAGACAAATCAACACACGCACGGCCCGGTGCCCACTCAGGAACACATGGACAGAACGAACAGTCGTCCACAGACATCAAACGAATCACACGACTCCAGGGCGTCCAAGGCGCCCCCACAGACACAAGCATAAGCATTCGCAAACACCGTTCACAAATACAGAAAGAACGCCCCGCGCGAGACCGCTTACACTCTCTCTCATTCAGCCGAAGGAATGAAGCCCATGGGCAGTGGCCTGGTGCGGGTGGGGGGCGGGGGGGGCGCTTTGCTTTACCCTACTAGAACTCAGGTGTAGAAAGACAGCAAGCAGAAAAGCCCTTTAACGTGGAGGAAAGGTCTCTAAGCACCTCTCAACGGGTCTGGGATCTGGACTGACCCAGCTGGGGATTCTTGGGGGTGGGGTGGGGGGTGGGTGGGCTGTGTCACCTGTCCCGCCCTCTGACTCCCTGGACAGTGGGCCCCAGGTCCCTAGCACTGGAGGAGCTTGGGCAGATTGCCCCAGTCTCCCTTTCTTCATTTAAATCCCCATCCCGGAGCCAAGAAATAAACGAATAAAATGGAAAAGTATCAGAGTGGCCCGGGGCCTCTGCTAAATGCCAAGTAAACATCTCCACCCGAGCGAGCGCCCAGTTGTTCGCGGGCCCCGGGGAGCCTGTGTGTACGTGTCGTGGGTTTGGGAGAGGGTCTGGGGGATTGCGTGGGTGCTGAGGCTACGGGTGCGTGACTTGGTTCTCCGCGGTATTGTCCGTGAGCGCGCTGGGCGGGTGTCGGAGCTGCGGGGCGGGTGAGCGTGGGGAGTTGGGGCCCGCCTTTCCCCGGAGCGTTAGTGCAGGGGCTGCGCCCGCCCCACGCACCTTGTCGTTCTGGTAGGCTGTAACCGCGATGAAGTCGGTCTCCGGGAACACGTAGGTGCGGAAGGTGCTGTAGGGTAGCTTCAGGATGTCATTGGCTCGCACGATGTGGAAGCGGGGCTGGTATTTGTGCATGGAGTTCAGGATGGTCTGCGGGGAGGGCGCGGTTAGCCGGCAGCCCCCGCCTTTGGCCCCAGCATTTCTACTCTCTGGGGACCCGACCTCTCCCTCTTTCTCTTTCTCATGATTCTACGTTTTTTACCCTCTGTCTTTGCTATTTTCCCGGTCTTCTCTGTCCTTTTTTTTAAATAAGTTGGTTTTCTTATAGCTCCTCTCTTTTTTTCTCTCCATTTAAAATTTTTCTCCAATTGAAAACAGAAACAAACAAACAAAACCCTATAACTCCACTCCTAAACCCTTCTACTCCTGGAAATGCTAGGAGCGGGGACCCTGAGACTTCCCAGGGGCTGCCCTAGTGTGCACTTTCAGCAATGGGGAAATTCCCTTTGGCTCCATGAATTTCTCCCCACCC
This sequence comes from Cabassous unicinctus, assembly GCA_029593785.1. Lineage (NCBI taxonomy): Eukaryota > Metazoa > Chordata > Mammalia > Cingulata > Chlamyphoridae > Cabassous > Cabassous unicinctus. The sequence goes on from JAQZBX010010038.1 coordinate 12,584, forward strand.
CACTGGCTGGGGCCTCTGCTGGGGATGCAGGGCAGAAATGGGGAGAACCCCCAAACTTCCTCCTTCCTGATGGTGCCTCCGCCTGTGGGAGGACAGAAAGGTGGACCTCAGGGAGCCTCTGGAGGGGGGCTGGTTTAATTTTTAAATCCTCTTGGAGAGAGCCAGGGATGTGGGTCTTGGAGAAAGGTGAGAGACAAGTCGAGGCCCTGGGCATGTCTTCCAAGCTACAGGTCAAGAAAGAGTGACCTTCTGGGCCCAGTAGCCGCACCACCCAGGTTTGCACCTGCCTCCTGCCTGACCCTAAGCATGGGTCCTCGCAGACCCCAGCTGGGTTCATGAGCAGCCTGGCACTTCCCAGCCACCCACGCTGCTATTCCCCAGCCTCTGGACCGAACCCCTTCCCACCCTGGCCCAGCCAGTGTAGGCCACGGGGTGGTGACCTGGGCAGGGACACTCTGGGGCGTCAGCCAGCGCTCCCAGTCTGGGAATCCTGCTTCCTAAATCCCTGTCAGGCTGCAGAGCCAGGTGTGCAGTCTCTGACCCCCACCCCTGCCCAGCACTCACAAAGCCGTGCTTGTCTGAGATGTTGTTGGTCAGCTTCAATTTGTGGAAGGCCACGGGCTTGGCCATCCACTGCTCGCCAGTGGCTGGGCTGTCGGGGTGGATGTACATGCGTTTGGGCATCTCAGGGTCGGCCTTGCCCGCCACCATCCAGCGAGAGTTGTGGAACTTATAGCGGCAATCATCAGCGGCCACAATGTCCATCAGCAGGATGTACTTGGCCTTCTTGTCCAGGCCACTGACCCGCACCTTGAAGGGGGGAAACATCCGCCTGCGAGGGAGGGAAGGAGCGAGGGAAGGAGGGTGACGCTCTTGGGACCTGGCTCCTCTATACCGGAAGACCCCTCTGCCCAGTAACCCCGGCTCCCCATTGCCTGGCGGTCCTTCATCTGTGTTTCCTTCTTGTCGCTGCTCTGTCCCCTTATCACTGCCTGAGAGACCCCACCTATGGTTGTTACTCCTAGGAGATCCCATTTTGGCAGGTCAAGACCCTAGCTCCCATCAGTCCAATGCTCAAATCTGGGGATCCCTTTTCTCCTGATCTGAGTTGGAAGCCGAGGCCCAGGAAAGAAACCCAGGCCCTCTGGACACACACTCGCTTCTTTCTCCTGAATCTTTCCAAAATTCGTTCAGCGGAAACACCCCTTTGAGGCAGAAGCTCCCAGAAATAAATTCGGATAGTGTTTGGGACCCTGGCCCTGCAATTCGGGGGAAGAGGGTGAGCCTGAGGCCTGGATTCTCCGAGGCTGAGCCGAAGGGTGGAGGGGTTAGGGACTGTGGGATTCTTCTTGCTTTAAGGCCTGGGGAGGCCGGTGCGTCCCGGGCTCCTCGCTCCTCGGCCAGGCCAAGGTTCCCGGCCGGGTCAGGCCGCGGGCTCGGCAGGCCTTGGGGCTCGCTGGCGGAAACCAGCGGACAGGGTCAGACCAGGCCTACCGGAGCGCCGGTGCCACCCTGGGTCTCAGGGTCGGAGCAGAGAGGCCAGGAAACGCTGCATCTCCTCGGAGCACAGAGCCGGACCGTGCGAGAGGCCACCGGGCTGAGGGACTCTGGCCGAAACCGCCGAGACCCGCCAGGACCGAGCCGCGGGGCCTCCTCGGCTGGAGGACTCAGAACGGTTGGGGCTGTTCTTCAGAATCATGTTTTCGTTTTATTTCATTCGTTTTTTGTTGTTGGGTTTTTGTTTTTTTATGTTCTAGTTTTTAAAAAAATTCTCTCCGGTGCCAAAAGAGAAAAGTAAACTTGGGTGTTTGCGAGCGCAGCGTGGCTCGGGCGTCAGAGCCGGGAGCCTCGGCTGGCGGGCTCGTCACTGGTCTGTGCGGTCCGGTTCCCCAGCCCGCCCGCCCGCGCGCCCGCCCTACCTCCCGGACTTGGTGATGACCATCTCGGTGCCCAGCTTGTGGAACTGGTCCCACAACTCCTTGGCCTCCAGCGTCACCTTGGGGTCGTCCTCTACCTCATCCTCCGGCTCCAGGCTCTTGAGCGAACGCAGATGCGCGGCGGGCGTGTGCGGGCCGAGCGCCGAGACGTGCAGCCCCGCCTCGGCCGCCGCTGCTGCTGCCGCTGCCGCCGCGGCCGCCGCGCCCGCCAGGCCCGGGTCGGGTAGCGGCTTGGCCAGCGCGCCGGGCGGCAGCGCGAGTGCCGGGAAGAAAGAGGGCTGCGCCGCAGCCAGGAAAGCGGACATGGGGAAATCGGCGGGCCGCGGCGCGTGGAACGGGTGGTAAGCCATGGCGCTGGCCGCCAGCGCCGGCTCTTTCATCGGGACATCCGGCCCAGGCGCCTGGGAGCCGGGGCCGGGGGCGCGCGGCTCGGACCCCCGGCCCGGGCGGCGGCGCACGCGGAGGAAGGGCGACCCGGGCGGCAGGCGAGGCGGAGGTTCCTCCTAGCTCCCGGTCCGGCGCACAGCCAGGGGCGCGGGGCTCTGGGCGTGGGGGCGACCGGGGACTCCGCACGGGGCTGGGCTGGACTGGCTAGCTCCGGCGCCGGGGTCCACGCGCGACTGGTTAGATCTTGTCGTGATCTCTGGAAAACTGTGACTATCTCACATGTCCTGCCCTGCTGGGATCCCCTGCGCTAACGAGCCAGGCCCCCCTTGATTGCTGATTTTACGCTTTTTGGACCAATTGTGGGTCTCCGGGGGCGGGGTTTTGACAGCTCAGGCCAAGCTCTGGGCGGGAGGGGGGCCGGGGAGAAGGTGTCGGAAGCCTCAGCAGTAAGAAAACATGTCAACAGAATAAAATATTAACCAATGACGGGCCGGCGGGCCCCGAGACCCCTCCCCCTGACCCGGCCCCCACCCCGCCGCCCGCGCCCGCAGCTGCCTGCTCAGGGCCGGGAAAGCGCAGCGCGCCGACCCGACCCGCCGAAAGGGACTGAGGCGGGGGCACCGGGCTCCCAGGGCCTCCGGGAAGGACCCCCAGCCGCACGCCGCCCCCATGTGCAAAGCACTGACACGGCCCGGAGAGGAGAGGGGGCGCCCTCTTTCTCCTGCGTCTCGGCAGCTCGGCCGCTCCGGCCCACGCCCCAGCCTGGCCTCCGACCCCGCTCCTGGCCACGGCGCCACCCCGGGCCCCTGCGCTCGGCGGGAGGCTGCGGGCGCTGGGAAGCTAGGCCGGTGGGAGGGCGAGTCGGAGCGGAACCCAGGTGGCCGGAGCCGGTGAGTGGAGCCTTGGCTGAGCCCTGCTGGGGCAAGCGCGGGCGGGAGAGGGACGCAGCCTTCCGCTAGGGAAACGCGGGAATCCTCTAGCCCGCGCCTTTCCTTGTGAGAATACTCAGGAGGAACTTGGAGTCCCAGCAGTCCCTGGACTCAGCCGAGTGTCCGTCTGAGTCCCCGACCCAGCACTGAGCTTGCCCCGGCGGCCCGGAGAGCGGGTCCACAGGGCTAGGAAGGTGCGGGCACCTTCTGCTGAGCACAGGGCGGCGCCAGCTGTTCCCGGCCCCTGGATTCTTGATCCGCGAACTAGCGAATTTTCGCCGCATCCGGTATGGGATCTTCCCTCCGCTCCCCTCCACTTTCCTAGTTTGTTTCCGGCACAAGCACGTGGCTCCCAGTGAGAAGTAACGCGTGCTGGCGTGCGGGGGTCCAGGTGGCTGTGCGCACCTGTGGTTGAAACTCGCCCCCCCCCTCCGCGAGCACAGTCTTTGTCCTGCGGCAGCCCTGGTATTTTTGCGCGTTCGTGTGTGTGTGTGTGTGTGTAAGATTCGCACCCAGTGTGGTGCCCTCCTGCGCAGTGGGAGCTGCAACTAAGGGCGAGCGTCCCGGGAGGGGAGCAGCCACATGCCTGCCTCGAATCAAGCTCGGGCGCGGACACTCGGGCTGGTGCCAAGCTGTCGCGGCCTCAAAGGACAAGAAAATGGACCATGAACAAACCAAGGGTGACATGCCCGCCCGCACAACGAATACAAATGCGGGTGAGTTCGGCTGGCGCGGGCCCTGTGCCTGCCTGGTGAGAGTTCAAAGCCCACATCCAGCAGTGGCCGCAGGGAGCCTGTACTACCGCTGCGCACACCCGATCGCAGGGCACCTTGTGGCTGCGCATTCGGACCTGGCGTGTAAAGGTCCGGATCACCCTCGGCGGTGCGGGTTTGGGACCGGATGGAGCAGTTCGACCTCTGAGACCCCAACGCTCTTGCAACTTCCCCTACGCGGCGCGCAAGTGGGCGCCGCCTCCACGAGATTTTCTTCACCACCTCGCTCCTGTCTGGGACGCTCCTTTCTTAATACCTCCTCTCCGCCCATAACGAATCTTCTACTGGGTATTGGGCTGTCTACGCAGACATGGCAGGGTTCGTTGCGGCTTTGCACAGGCAAAGTCCTGCCGGCTCCAAGTTTGGCCGTGGCTGTGCCCCTCAGGGAGGGACGTGTGTGAACATGTTTGCGCAGTTGGTGAGATGCCCAGATAATAGCTAGGGCAGCGCTCGGTAGCCGAGAATTCGGGTACCAGCCTGGGACTCCGTTAATGCATTCATCAGATCTTGTGTGTGTGTATGTGTGTACACGTACTTGCGGCACTTGTATATGTGTGTACACCTAAATGTGTGCATTTGGACATTTTCCTAAGGAGGGTCCACAGCTGGTCAGTGGTCCGAGGTCCGGAAAGTTTGAAACACGCCGGCCTGAGATTGTTTGCCCATAAATCCGGTGGCGATGGTGCAGCGGCTACTTTTGGGGGCCGCGATCCTGCCTGGCCACGGGCATTTAGTCCGGCCCTTCCACGGCCTCAAGCTTTCCCCCCGCGACCCGCGCGGCTACTGGGTGGCCCCTGCAGGACCCCATCGTCTACCTCGCCCGGCTGTCCCTCAACCACCCCCAAACGGGTGCAGGCGTCCGGAGATTTTGAATGCATCTGCCGGCCAAATTCTCCAGGGACTAATAATCTTAACTCATTGAAAACCCTTGCTGGCCAGGCCCCGAGCGGCGCTGTGCGTCGTCCACCTCCCCCCCCACCCCCACCCCCACTCCCGCCCCCGCCTGGACCTAGACCCCTTCCCACTTTCCCGGAACAGGCCCTCCTGGTGTGGGGGGGTAGTCCTTGTCTCTTTAAGAGGCCCTGGGGGGCGCCTCCAGGGCCTCCCGGGGCTGGATGGGGGTGGGAAGGGAGGGCACGGGCGGGGGCGGCTGGCGCCAGGAGGCCGAGGCTCCACAACAAAGCTCCAGCCCTGTCACTTCGCATCGGCCGGACCACGCAGATGGGCTGGGGACGCGCGCTCAGCCGCCCCTCCCTGTCCCGGGGCGTCGGGTGGGCACGGGCCTCGAGGACTCCTGCGGCTGCGTGCGCTCAGTCCCCTCAGCGCTTCCAGCAACAGGGGAATCGGACAGGGACCGCCCCGGCCGGGTGCCTGACGGTGGTGCTCGTCAGTCCTTTGGCCCCGTAACCTCCCGCGGGGTCAGGGGACACTGCCGGGACCTTCCCCGAGGTGGCAGGGTCCCTGCCGGTGTCGGGGTCTGTGTAAAAGAGCGTGGACCCTCCTGCGCCCGCCTAAGGTGGATGGCAGGAACGCTAGGGGATGGGTGGCCGTGTGGCAGAGGGGAAGTGCGGCCGAGTAACGGGGCGCTGGCTTGGGACTGGCACCAAGCGTGCGGCGGTGTCTGAGTGTAAGCTCGGGTGCCAGGGCCGACTCGGGTGACGTGTGTGGCCCTGTGCGTGTGACCAGCTGTGGGAGTGCCACTGGGCGCGTCCTTTCCCGCCCTGGTGTGTTGTGTGAGGTAGTGAAGGCACTCCCGCCGGCAGCCGGCGTTGCTCCCCATTCCAGGCCTCCGCGCCTCCCGGAGCCTTGGCGCCAGCCAGCCCAGTTTAGCGGCTGGGTCCGGCTCCCCCGCGGTCCCGGGTCTGGCCGGGTTGGGGGCCGCGGCCTCGGTGACCCCGGCCCGCAGGGACCCAGGCTGTCCCGGCCACTTAGACAAATTGCGGCTGACAGGCGCGTAGCCTCTCTGGAGCCGCCGTCCGCCTGTCGCCTCACTCCCGCCCCAATTACCCCGCGCAGGGTCTGGCCAAGTGGCTGGGATGGGGCGGGGGGCGCGGGGAGCGCGGGCGGCGCGATCCCTTCCCGGCCGCGGCGTGGCCCCCGCCTTCCGCGAGCACCGGCGGCGGGGTCACTTCCTCCGGGTAGGCCCCGGGAAGTGCTTCCGCAGCCACGGTCTGTGTGGCCCAGACCCGAGTCTTCCAGGCTGATGGGAAGGCGAGGCCCGGCCGGACAGGCCTGGCCCTGGAGGGCGTCGCTATGGACCTGAAACCGAGGTCATGCGGTCACAACGAGGTCGTGTCCCGCCGGACTTGAGGCAACTTCCTGAAAGTTTTGGGGATCCCGTAGCACTGGGAGCGCCAGACAGTTCGCTGCTCTGGGGCCCAGGTTTAGTGGGTCGCAGCTATCTGCTTGGGACCCAGGGGCCAAGGAAAGTGAGGTGTGGGGTCTGTGAAGCTGCGCGTGCGTGGACTTAAGCGGGTTTGAGGTGGTGGGTGCGGATGCCTGGGACCGCCAGAGCCCAAGGTCGGACTCACCTGCGGGAGAGGAGCGGGGCTCGCCCGCGCGCGCTCACCGAGCTCTAAATTTGCTTTCAGAAACACTTCGTGCCCGGAACGGGGCCGGGATTCCCCGGAGCAGCTTCGGGGGCTATGCGGCGCCGCAACGCGGGCTCCAGCCCTCCCTCTGCCTGCTATGGAACTCTCAGGCCTGCCCTGGCAGCCTCCACTTCTCAGGCCACTCTGACCTGCAGCTTCCACCCTTGCATCCCTCAGCTTTGTTGCTTCTCTTGGCATGGGATGCTCCCCCTTTCTCCCACCTTACAGTTGAGGCCGCTGAAGCCCAGAGGCCGCGCAGTTGCTGGTGGCAGAGCTGGGATGGGATCCCCAGAGCTTAAAAGGAGAGCAAGGCCGAACCACTCCTTAGAAGGTGGTGATGTTATTTGTGGTCAAGCTTACTGCCCATGCTCATACAGCACTGCAGTCCTGAGACTCCTTTTCTCCACGGCCTCTACCCTCCTGCTTGGCTTCACTTTGAATACAAGACATACAGGATGTCCGGCCAGCTTCTCTCCCTTGCCCTAGAGTTTCCAGTTTTAGGTCTGTAGGAGGAGGGGTTGCCTTCCCGGTTACACAGGGACACCGGGGCAGCTTCAGTCAATTAGGGGCTGGTTGGAGCCTTGAAGGGGATAGAGGTGGAGGGGGATAGAGGTGGAGGGGGGGAGTGGGATCAGAGCCCTGGATTGTGTGGGGGCCCAGCACCTGGAGAGCAACTCAGATTCTGGCCCCCTCCAAGGAGGCTGGGGCCTGGGAGGCAGCAAGAGGCAGACATGTCAGCAGACTAGCTTTGTGCCTTCATCACCTTGGGCAAGGCCCTCCCTTCTTACCATCCACAAAATGAGGTGGGCAGAAGAGTGCTCTCTTAGGTACCTTTTAGTTTAGAGATTCCCTGGTTTGTGAAAATGAAAAATCAGCAGAGAAACCATCTCCAGTCCCAGACTGGCAGCTGCCTGTTCTGGCCTCTGCTTGCTTCCAGAAGAGCTGGAGTGTTTGTCAGAGTGCTGTGCATCTGAGAATTGCATGGGCACCACGGGGCCTTTTCTCAAATCAATCCCAGACACTACCCCCAGCTCCTATCAGCAGACCATGAAGAGATTTTTTTCCTCCAGGAAATTGAGATGGAGTTCATAGTAATCTGCCCATTCAGTAGGTAGTGCTGTGAGAATCAGGGAGGTCATGTGGCTTCCTCAAGGTCACCTGATCCGGACACAATTAGATTCATGTTCTGAGGGCCTCCTGGGTGATGCAATCATAGAGGGCTTCTGGGACTCCCGAGGGGTGAGGTGGAGATTGCCCTGGATGGTGTCTGTGGAGGACAGAGGCTGGCTGCTCCAGGGCCAGTTGAGCAGTAAGGTTCCCCTACCCTGCGGCCCAACTCTCACTTCTAGCTGATTACAGGCTGTGGCAGGGTCCACAACCCCCCAATTAGCCAGGGGCCAGGCCCAAGGCCTCTCTGATAACCTGAGCTCCAGAGCCAGCCGCCATGGGGCCAGCTTATCTGGCCTCTCTTATCCTCTCCCTTCCCCCACATACTGAGAGTTGCTCTGGCTGTGGCTGCAAGCAGATGAATAACCAGATTGTCCTGCAAGCTCAGCCGGCAAGTCCAGTCCTACACCCACCACTTTCCCTGACTGGAGGAGGCCACAGCTGGTTTGCCCCCCTGGAGGGAAAGGGTGGGGCCAGGCAGGACTCCTGACTCTAAGCTGCCAGCCACTTCCCTGCATGGCTGGAGAGAGCTCCTGGCAGCAAGGCCTTTGCCCATCCACGTGCCCTAGGTTGGGTTCAGAGGGGCTTGCCCTTCCTAGAGCTTCTAGACCCATCCCCCAGGAAGCCAGCCCATGGGCAGCATGCACAGACAGCCTGGTGGCACCCTCCTCCCTGTCTCCTTTTGACTGAATTACTGCTCTGGCTGGGGGTGGGGCTGGGCCAGGCACACCAATGGCTTCAATTCAGCTGAAATGAGGAAAAGCTGCTGATCCTCCAGCAGGGCCAAATGGCTGTGTCTGGGCCACCTTTTGTTCCCAGCATGCCTCACTCTGGCATGTGATTTCTTACCCCAGGCAGGAGCGACTGGCTTAGGCCACCCTATTGCAGGACCAGCTACTCAGTGTGACCGAGGTCTTTGCCCAGCGTGCCCAGCTGATCTGGTGGAGGGAACTGAAGATTGCATCTTTTTTTCAGGTGCTTGGGATGGGATGGGGCTTATGTGGGGGCAGAGGCCCCAGGAGCTGCCCCAACTCCAGATGGACTGTTGGATGGAAAGGAGTGCTTGTCTATGACTTCAACTTTTCTACAGCTGTTACATTAAACTTTACCAGAAACCATACCTGGCTCAGTGGGTTTCCTTCAATCATTGGAGGCCTCCTGGGGTCTCTGGGAAGTCTGGACCAGGGAAGGGGTGAAGGCAGCTAGCATTAGTCTACTGCCTGCTCAACACACCTTTTTACTCCCCTGCTCCTGTCTCCTTGTTGCCATTTGCCTTAGGTCTGGAATTGGGAGGAGAGGGGAACAAACAGGAAGTTCTCACCCAAGGTTCTAGCTGGGTTTCCTAAGAGACCTATCTTCACATGAACCCCTTTCTATCTTCTGTGTTTGAAAAGAGGTGCTCCAAAGATAAGGCCAGAGGCTTTGTCAAGCTCTCCTTCCCACAGCTGCCCATTAGTATGTGGGCCACATCCTCGAAGAGTCCACACCTGTGGTGCCCCTAGAACTTACTGGCTCTGTTGATAGGCAAGGAGGCCCATCCAAATTCCAGAGCAAAAATTCTCCTTCCCATCCCTACCTCTGCAGTCCCCCTCCCCTCCATACAAATTGGGGAGTGTTGGGAACAGGGACACATGATCAGGCCTACATGACTATTTTTGGCCCTTGGAGAGGACCCTGACCCCAGCAACTCAGGGATGGACACCAATTGCAGCGTGATTTATTGGACAAGACGTGCACTTTTTTTGACAGGGCCTCAGTAACCACGGGTTCCTTCACTGAACAGTACAGGACCAGGGTAAAAGGGCTTAAAGATAAGAAAGACAAATTCTTCCCATGAGCGAATGGGAAAGGAGGGGAGGATTCTCCCTCCTTCCTCCTTCCCTAATACTCTGGGCCTTCATTCACCTCATGTCAGCAGGGCGGGCGGTTGACCAAGGGAAGCTGGAGGCAACATGTCTCACAGCCAGAAGTGGGCTGGGGCTGAGGTTGTCCCACTTAGGATCAAAATGCCCGGCTGGGCCATCCACCCTCTCCTCACCCAGGTCCCAAGATCTGGGCACTGTTCCAGGCTCCATGTGGGTATGGTTAGAAAATACAAAAGCGGATCCAATGCAGGACATCATGTGCAAACGGAGGAGGGGGACTGAGCTGCAGAGTCTCTTGAGGCCACAGCTTCACTGACAGGTGTGGCAGAGGTCAGAGGGCGCCGAGATGCTTTGGAGAAGGGGCTCCTCTTGATCCAGGCAGGGTGGATGGCTGTTGTCACTAAGCTTGGGGAGGGTGAATGATGAGAGAGGAGCAGCGACTGAAGGGGAGGACTGGAGGGGGGCATCTCCCCCCTCCCTCCAGCAGGTGAGTGGGCTGGCCAGTCAGAAGCAGGTTGCTGGTACCTATGGGAAGCCAGTAGGGAAGAGGCTGAGGGGCTGGCTCTCATTGGTGGGGAGCGGAGATCGGTAGCCATCAAAGTTTCTTGGGATGCTGCCACTGGTGGAACCTGAGCTGTTACTCAGAGTCTCGATGCTTCCCTCTCGCTGAAGTTCTGCAAGACAGAGGAGAGGGCCAGGCCTGGTCAGTGTGGGGTCTGAGGGGTGGGGACACACCTGGCCAGGTTGCCTGCCTTGAGGCACCAACTTGGTGTACATCCTTCTGTGGGGGGAGGGGCGGGACCCCACCTGCTCTCCAGACAGGCCAGGAGGCAGCTCAGGTCCCAGGGAGGCTCAGCTGGGAGAGGGAGAAGCTCTTTTGGCTGACAGGCTCCAGTTTTAGATGACAGTCTTTCCCTTGCTTGGGGAACCCCTTTGGATCAGAAATATGACTGCCCAGCTGCTTCATCTGGGCAACAGTGTCCACACCTGCACTTACACGCAGTAGCTCCTGCCCTGGACCTGCTGGCCAGGCAGGCAGGGAGAAGCCAGGGCACCAGAAGGACTGCAGCCTCCCTGCGTGGTCTGTCCCTCTTTTTCCAACCCTGCCTCGTCTCCCCCCAGAGTTTCCACCCCTGGCTCACTTGTTCACCCCACCCCACACTCTGCCTGCTGCTCAGGCCTCGGCCCATTTTTGGCACCTCCTGGAAGGTGTCCTGTTTCCCTGCAGAAGGAAAGGCCTGATTTGAGGGTGCCTACTCCAATGGAGAGAGGATCCCTGCTTGCCTGGAGTGCCTCCTTCCTTCCCACCTCTTACACCCAGGTCTCCCAGATGCCCTCAGGATGTACATGCTCAGAGTCAACCTGAAAAGAAGGCAGGGAGCGGGGAGGCAGGGAGGGGGCTCCCACCCCCTCCTCCTCTTCTCTTCCCTGGCCTCTGCACATCCAAGCAGCCATCTTGGATGCAGCCACTTGCTCCATCTCATTCAGCTGTGGGCATCTTAACTGCCCCAGCATCTCTTGACCCAAGACAAGGCAGTGGGGAAAGGGGGGTTAGAAAGAGATTTTCTTGCTTGCTGGAGGCAGGGAAGAAGGAATGACTTCTTAGCTCTTTGAAGGTAGTCAGTTCACATTACCTTTCAATCCCTCGTAGTGGGCTCTAAGATACATCCCTGGGCAGTCTCTGCGAGTCTGCCTCAAGCCAAGATGTGTGACCTGCAGCTCTCCTCCATAGTACTGCCTGGGACTGAGGGGGTCTTGCCTGTCCCTCTCGAGAGCACAGGACCTCAAAGCAGTCAGTTGCAACACCGAGGCTGCACTTCTTTGGTCTAGCCTGAGACCTTTATCTTCTGCCTGCACTGGCTCCCACGCCTGCTGCCTCCACTGGCTCCCACGCCTGCTGCCTCCACATGCATGCAGCACAGGTGGCTTTGGTTAGGGAAAGGGCCACAGCCACGGCCAGCCAGGAGCTCACCCCTGGCCCCCACTCTCCCTGCAGGCTGCCCCAAAGCACTGAGGCTGCTCAGTAGCAGTAGCAGCAGCCACAGTTAGGCTAGGGGGAGGGGGAAAGTCTTCATAGCCTCAGGAAGGCACCTGGGCCAAGGGGCCCTTAGGGTGCACCAGCCATGTCTGGGGCCTGGGCCCAGGCCTAGAAGGGTGCACCCGGACACCAGAACCTCTCAGCAGACTGGGGGCAGGGGAGAAGGAAGGTGTGCACACAGTCCAAGGGCCTGGTCGTGATCCCCGATCTCCAAGAGACAGTGGGCCCGACCCTGGCATAAGTCAAGAGTTTTCTGGATATGGACAGAAAACAAGGCAGGTGGCTGCTGGGTGGGATCTCTTCCCTGTTCATTCTTCAGGCTCACTAATTTGGGGGCACGAGCCATTGTGTCAAGATAGAGAGAGGATGAGAGAGTAAAGAGCAGACCCTGGGATTTCTATATGGAAGTTTCAGACTCCAAGAAAGCCCCCATCCTGCCACAAGTAAGCTGAGGCGTTTGTGGGAGATGCCGGAGGCCCCAGCTTGGTTCAGAGAGGCCCTTGCCCTCGTGCAGGGCAGTCCCAGCACTAGGGGGCGCTGACAGCAGGGCCAGCAGGGCATAAGCGGTGAGCACTGACAGCAGCAAGAAAAGCAGGGGCTTCCTGAGGTCCTGGACACCAGGCCCAAGGGAGAAGGCCCCAGATGAAGGAGCAGGGGAGGCCACTAGTATGGGGAAGGTGGGCCTCTTACCAGAGCTGAGGGGCAGGCCCAGACCATTCTGAAGCAGAATGCTGACGTGCCACACTGCCAAGGAAGCCGAGGAAACCAGAGCCCAGGACCAAGCATGGCGTCCACACCCCTTGGCGCAGGCCACGGCAACTCAGGGACCCCCACCACACGAGTCTGAATGGACGCACCCTGTTCCATCACGGGACAATGCAGGGACAGTTCGTTGAGGGAGTTTACAAGACAAATTGGCTGCTCTTGGGGGCCAGGGTAGCCTGAGCCGCCTTGCTCGGGTTTCCTCTTCCCTAGTTAAGTGTGGGGTAAGATGCAAGTGGGCAGGCTTCTCCCTCGCCCCCACATCCCGAGGTGACCAAGGCTCTGCTGAATTCATCTCCCGTACACCTGCCCAGCTATTTCCTTCTTCTCCACCCCCAGGGCCACCGCCCTGGTTAGGCTTGCACCGCCTCCCTGGATGCTGTCTCCGGACCTCTGACCCCTCACTCCCAGCCCATCCCCCACCCCAGAGCCAGACTGGTCAGTGTATGGCACAAACCTCACCTAGCCTTTCCCCTACTTAAAAGCTGGCCACTGTGCCAATCTGCCCTCAGATAAGGTCTCACCTCCAGAGTCCTACAGAACACCTTCCATGATCTGCCCTTGCCAGGCCCCACCTCCCTAGTGTTAACCTATTATTATCTGAGGAACTGAAGTAATGGACTTGTACAGTTCTTGGGCCCCTCTGGGTTGCTTTAGGCCTCTGGGCCTGTGCTCAAGCAACTCCCTCTGACTGAAAAGCCCGTCACAGGCTTTTTCGGCCCTTCCAAAGCTTAGTGCCAGTGCCCCCTTCTCTGTGAGCCCATCCTGCTCCCCTGGTAGCGCTGGCCAGGCCTCACAGTGCTCTGTGCTGGTGCCTACCCCCAGGCTCTCTAACACTCTGTGTACCACCTGCTCGCATGTGTGTTCCCATCTAGATGGAGAGCCCCTCGGGGGCAGGTGCTGTGCCTCATTCATCTCTGTAATCTTAGTGCCACCCACAGGACCTGGAAAACAGTTGGTGCTCAAAAACCATTTCTTGAATGAATAAATGAATGAATGAATGAATGAATGGAAGAAAGAACGATGTGGTAAGGAAAGGTGAGGATTCATTCTTAGCATGAGCTAATAGTAAAAGAAGCAGGGGCTTGCCTGATCCTGGGACCTTCTCCTGGGTACTTCCCAACACGACTTCTGCCAAACCCCTTTTCTCCTCTTCCCACCAAAGACAGAAAACTCAGTGTGTGTGTGGGAAGTGGAGGTGGAGAAGAGGGTGCACATGGGTTTCCCCCTTAAGTCACCCCAGCTGCCCAGCCCTAGGAGCAAGCTGCAAATGGAAATGGGTGGCCTTACCTTCCGCCATCCCGAATGCATGCTTTGTTACTGTTGGGTTGCTCACGGACGCTGGGCTGTTGGCATTGTTTTTTTTTTCCTTTTTTTTTCCCTTTTGAAAAGAAAAGCATTGAGGAATCTTTTTGGAAAAGATATGGACAACGATCGAGAAGTATACTGATCTCTGCAAGCAGGTGAAGAGGGCGTCAGGAGGTGTGTGAGGGGGTGGGGGTGGCTGTCACACTGGGAGGAGGGGAAGCTTGCAGCTGAGTTCCGCAGTCAAGGAAGACAGTGACATGCATGTGTAGGGGGTGGGGACCGACCAGTCTTGGGGGCCCCAAAGATGGAACTGGTGTGTTGGAGCCAAGACCCCCTGCAGCCTGGGAGCCATACACTGAGCACGAACAGCAGCTTTGGGATGGGGGAGAGGGTCCAATGGCCCATGCAGTGCAAGGGGGGGCCCCATGCAGGTGGGCTGCCAGGAGGGGTGAAGGTTCAGGCTGCACAGTTTTCAGGAGTACCTCAGACCTTTTGCCTCATTGGCTTGTGACTGGCGGCCCAGCTACCGGCTGCCACCCTCCTCCTCCATTCCTAAGACCCCTAGGTTTGGGCAGCTGAGGTGGACTTGTGGGAGAGGCCACCAGAAGCCTGCCAGGGGCTCTGTGGCGGCGAGGAACTTGGAAAACATCCCAGCAGCCTTCCCTCTTAGTAGAAATATGCAGACTCTGTCGGGGTAGGGTGGGGCGGGAGGAATGTTAGCTCTGAAAGAGGTTGTTCTCCAGCATCAAAGTAGGGTGGGAGGATGAGAAGGAGTGGCACCCAGGGAAGTGGCTGCACTCAGACGTCAGATAACCTTACTATGACCTCACATTCTCCAGGGACTTTGTGCCTGGAAGGTGGGGGCTCGGCTTCCCATCTTGCAGATAGCAAAACCAAGGAAGATCAGGAAGCCACTAGCCCGGGGTTGTGCAGACCGCCTGAGAGAAAACCGGTGCCGGGACAGGCCATGGGAGCAAAATGCCGACGACTCCGGGGACCAGAAAGACTGGCCCCCAGCTGCCCGTCACTGGCTGTGTCCCTCTGTCCTCTGTTAGCCCTTATTGGAAAGTGGACCTGCTACCCACAGCTGACCCTCTATGCCACAGGCCAGGCTGGGCAACCCACAGGGGGCAGGGAAACAATGGAAGGAGCAACGGAAAGGGAAGAGCTTCAGCTCTCCTGAAACAAGCAAAGAAATAGGAAAGCCCAATCTTCACGTTGCCCCTCTCCCTGTGGGGCCTGTCAAAAGCCACAGGGGTCAGAGGGGGCAGAGAGAGGGTGGCCCACCTTGTCAGGGAGAAGGAAGTGCATGGCAAGGGAGAAACAGGAAGGAGGAGGTGCTCAGCCTATGTGAGGCGAGGGGAGCACAGCTGCCCACTCGCCTGGCCCCGCTCCGCGGCTGGGCGGTGCCTAAGGAGGGGCCCCTCTGCTCGCTTCACCCTAACGCTGCCCTCCTCCCACAGTGGACCACCACAGCCCCTTTGCAAAGGCATGAGCAGTGGGGACTGACTCCAGGGAGCTGCAGGTGGGTGTTGAGGAGCAGAGCAAGAATGGGGCCAGGAAGAGGACCCGTGGGGGGCAGGGCAGGAGGAGTCCGTTATTTTCACAGCCCTCTGTGGCTTTTCCCTCTGGGTGCAGCCACTACTCTTCCTCCCTTGAGGCCACACTATGCCTGGCAAGGCAGGGGCTTCTTCATCCGGGGAGGTGACTCCAAGCTTGGGGATCCAGAAGGCTCCCCCTCGGTCTCTGAGCTGTCACGGTGAATTACCGGGCTGCAGCCTGCCCAAGCAGGAGCCCATACGCTGGGGACAGACTGTACAGAGGCTCTTTTTACTCATTAGTCACCTTCCTAAACCGCCTGGCCTCTGGTTCCCCCATTCCCTGGGGATGGGCTGAAACGCTGAGGACACAGGACCCCAATGAGACTTGGGAGAGCTGGTGAAGACCCAGAGGGTGGGGGACCCCAGCAGAGGGTCAGAAGTGAAGTCTTACTTTGGGCTTGGTGGTGTCCAGTCTCTTCCAGGCTGGATGTTACATCCGGCCAATCGGAGCCCCTGATTATGTGTGTGCTTTTGGGGAGAGGATGCCTGGGACCCCTACCTCAGGCTCCAGAAAGCCCCAGCACTTTCCCTCACCTCTACTGCCTGGCCCCCCTGGCTTCTCAGACGCTCCAGTCAGCCCTGTTCTGTCCATTTAGAGCCTCACAGTGCTGTTCATTAAAGGGATTAGCACAGTATTTTTATTGGGCCCGGCTGCAGCCGCACACCTCAGCCCCAAGCTAACCACCCAAGCTGCCTGGTCAGAGTGGGATTAGATCTTGGGGTCAGTCTTACACTGCACCCACAGCTCCACCCACTTCTGGTAGTAAGAAGGGAGAATGTTTTCCCCAGCTAGAGGCTCAGTGGCCTGAGGAGGGAGGAGAGGAAGCCAGACTGATGGAAGCAGTTTAGGGAAGTCCTTAAGAAGACAGGCTCTAGCTACCTGGTACCTGTGAGACTTGGCAAGTTACTTATTCAACATCTCTGTGCCTCAGTTTCCTGAATATGAGGATAACAATGTCTATTTCATTGGGTAGTTTTAAGGATTAAATTAAATAATGCACAGAGTGTATCACGAAATGCTTAAAGCTTCAGTCAGTGTGCGCTATTATTACAACCGAATTAATAACTGTGATTATCCATAGGACGTCAGGGTCTCAGATAATCACATCTCTCCATCTTCCCTCCCCAGCAAGTATCTCTGCCATCCAGGCCCCCACCAGCTTGGCCTCCACTGGTGCTTGGGAAAGATTCTTTCTTTTTAATCAAGAAATGGCCCAGGGAGGAAGATGGCAGATAATGTTTACAGCTTTTCATCTCCCTCCTTGTTTCTTTGCAAATACCCTCTTCCAAGCTGGAAAATAAATTTCCAACCCTGTTGACATACATTGATTTTCCTTCCTGCATCTACCTCCCAGGTCTCCCACATTAGCAGGGGCTGTGGTTAAGGGACCCCAGGGAGTGAGTGGTCACATAGCACAGAGCAGCCAACCAAACTGCCCTATCTCACCCAATACTGGCTCAGAGGACATTTGTGACAAACAGAAAGTGCTCCAGTCCCCTTCTGCTGGGAGGATTTCTGACAGAGAAGTGTGATGCCGTGGTGGCGTGGGGGGCTGAGGGTTTAGGAGGTTAGGGATTTCCAGCATCTTCCCCTGATGTGATATATGGAACCCTCAGGGGGCCAAAGGACTGTTGCAAGTTCAGCAAAGTAATCCAAATGGGGTCTGCCCCAAGCAATCAACTCTGCCAGCTGGGGCTGGGAGAGAGCATGGCTAAGAAGGTAGGAGGCTTGACCGCATCTCCTCAGGCTACACGCTGTTGGGCTAAGAAGGGTTGGCAGCTTCTCGGTACTGGGACCCAGAGAGATGAGCCCGGGTGGCAACTAAGAGGTGGGCAGGGCAGACATGACCAGGGACTGCTTGTCTTATACCAGTCGTGGGCCTGGGAGCTACTGCGCTCTCCTCCAGGGTGCAACTAGGGGAGGCAGAGGTCTGTTCGGTGAGACAGAGATGGAGTTTGTTGAGATTGCCTCTAGAAACCCTGGCAACCTGGTCAGAGACCATGCTCTGGGCTGGAGCCAGCCTCAGCACCCAGGGCACTTTTTAGGAGGCTAAAAGTGCAGCAGTTAGAGGAGGCAGCCTACTGCGAGGCTCTGCTTCTCTCCACACGCAGGCACACCTTCCAGGCTGCCTGGCTCCCCAATCCTTCCCCTTCCCTTCCCTCTCCAAGCTTCTCTGTTAAGTGTCAGGCACTCCTCTTGCCCTCACACTTTAGAGCTGGCAAAGGTGCCTTTGGCCAATAGATCAGAGAGTCTCTTTGTCCCCTGGCAGCGAGGTCTTGGGAGGACAGAGGCTGGAACTGGGGGGATCAAGAAGGGAGTTCCCTTTCTCCTCCACGGGGGTTTTGGCCCCCTTCCGGGGCATGCTTGAGGAAGGAAGGAGGGGAGCTTCTTAAAGCTGAGCGGTTGAGGCTGAACGTCTCCTCCATGTTCTGAGCACGGGAAGCCTGGTTTGGGCTGACTCTGGCCCAATTTTGCCTGGGTTTAACACCTAAGCGTGTACACAGACCCCTGGCAGACCCGTGCCACCCACTTCTGGTGATGTGCCCTGCACACAGCCTCTTGCCATCAGCTTGCCCACCGCGGCCTGTGGGCAGGAACACGCCTTTCTTTCTGGCTGGGGTCTCTTTGAACCCAAGGGTTCCCACAAATGTGTTTTCTTTCTCCTTCGCCCAGTTCTTGTTCCCAAGCCCCGTGAGTCCTGAGACCAGAATGTAGCAGATTGAAGCCAGAACCACACCGGCTGCCCGCCTCAGCCTCAGCCCCAACCATGGAAATCTCTGGGGCTCTTGGCTCAGGCTATCTGGAACTGTTTCCCTTGGCCGCTGGGGCCATGCACAGGTGCCCACTAGCCTCAGTGGGGGCTGGGGGAAGACCTGATGCTCAGGGGAGACCCCAGACCCTCCTGGGCATCAACTGGCCCCTAGAAGGTAAAAGCTGTGGCCAAGGAGACTGTGCGCCAGGCAAGCAGAAGACACGCTCTATGCCTTAGCCTCGACCCCAACAACCTGGGGCAAGGTCCTGTTGCCTTTCTTCCCCTTCCCTTCAGTAGCCAAAGAGGAAAGGGGATGTTCTCGGGCCTCTGTTCATGACGGCAGGCCGGGGTGGAGGCCTAGAGGTAGGTCAGATCCATGAATGTCTGGTGGGCTCAGTAGAGACAGTGATGACAGGGATTTGAATATTGGAATGTTGGGGAAGGAAAAATAAAAGGAGTGAAGAGAGGGGGAGGGAAGGGACCCTGAGGAATGAAGGATGCGGGGCCCACCAGGCCTGGGCCCCTCTCAAAGTCCTGCCCCATGCTCACCAGAGCCTGCCTCTTCCTGCATCTGGCCTGCACCAGCTGGAACCAACTGTGGGGGGTGGCGGTGGGGGGAGGGAAGGGGGCAGGGCATTTGATTTCCATGAAGAGCAGCTTACAGCCTAGCCCCAAATTTTCCTTCACAGCCTTTGAGCGGCTGCTGAGTGGTGGTGGTGGGTGGGGTCTGAACCAGAGGGTCTGCTGGCCTGGCTGGGGGCTGGAGCCTTTTCTAAGGTCCCTCCCGCAATGGTCATGGCACCAAGCCCTGGCAGGGCAGGACTCTAACCAGAAAGGCTGCTCCACTCCACTCCCAGGAAACCCACATGACCAAGCCCTCCTGAGACTCAGTCTCAAGGGGAAGGCAAGCAGAATCGCCCATCGAGACCATCTGGAATGGTACCATGTCCAGCGACCCTTTCAGTGCCACTATGTTGGTATGACTTTAAATCCTGACCGAGGCAGAGGACATCATCCTGTCACAACATATTAAACTTGGGGACAGAAAGGCTGAGTTGCCCTGGCTCACGTTCCCCTGGTTTGGAGGTGTTTTATAAGTCTGGCTGAAGCCATGCTTGAGCTCATATTCTCTGTGGTCGGTGACAATGAGGGCTGCTGTGGGAGCTGAGGATGTGCTCTAGCCCAGCTCTGTCACAGATGTGCTGAATATCCTGGGCCCATCACTTCACTGAGAAATCTCACCATCTGTTGACCAGGACAGGAGGGTCTGTTCTAGCGACCTCACCGGGTGTGTACAACTCTAATGAGAAAAGAATGTGAAGGGGCTTTAAGAAGCAGAACACACATCACACATGTGTAAGGGACCACTATTATTGAAACAATATCCTGGTTAGAAAATAAGCTTTGCCATCACTGGTGTCTTAAGCAGGCTGAGGCTCCTGGACTTCTTTGTGTTGTGTGTGTCCACATGTGGGTATGGGTGCTAATGAGGCCCTGGAAAGCATATTCCCTCCGCATGGCTATGGGGAGGGAGACGGGGTTTGAAAACCCTGCTTTTGAACCAGCTGCCTGGCAGCTGCCTTTGGCCTGCCTGTCTCCTCAGGTCCAGTCCCACAGCTCGGAGGACCTCACCTGAGCTCCCAGGCAGGGGTCTTCCTGAGCCATCTCTAGAGCTATGAGACGGCACAGGGGCCTGCAAACCACAGGACAGACACTGTGCCTTGAATGCTGCTGGCCTGACGGGCCAGAGCCACATCTGGTTCTCATTCAAATGTCCAAACATAATTAAATTCTCTACAATGCAGCGGAAGAGTTTGGTAAGATGTGGCTTCCCCCATTTTTCCATCAAGATTAAGAAATCACAGTCTGTCATTTGATTGGTCAATCCACTCTCCACACTGCCACTGGCCTGTCCCATTCTGCAAAGGCAAAGAACTGAGCTCTTATCTGCTTTCTAGAGCTTAAGGGGCTGGGACACACAAAAACTACCCCCCTCCACACACACACACACACATACACACACACACACACACACACACACACACACACACACACACTGTTCCTCTCATCCAAGAGGATTAACAGCTGAGGGCAAAAGCAGCAGGCTTACCGGCGGAGCAAGTTAGTGCACTGTGGGTTGGTTGGGGCTGGGGACAGGGAGGCCAGTGCCCCCTCTCCTCCTGAGAGGGTCTACCCAGCCCTGAGGAGACAGCTGCTGTCCCCAGACTCGCCTCAGAGACACAGTGTCCTTCCCTCTACTGCCTAAACAGGGATGTCGTCTAATGCCCTGCCCAGGAGATCCCTTCTTCACAGTTCCTCACAACAGGAGGCACTTGAGAGCTATGCTTCCGGCGTCTTTGGGATGAGGGGCCCTCCCTTGAAGCCTCAATGCTCTGGCCTGGCCCTGTTACAGCCCTCTGTGGGGAGTGGAGAGTCAGGGCACCTCTCGTCTCTCTCACCTTGCAACCTTGGGACTGTTGCAGGGAGGGCATTCCTCCCACCTGCTCCCCACCAAACATGAAGGGGGGATGTTGGAGGAATGGAGGGAAATCAGTATCAGTCTGACGGAGAAGGACAAGTGTGACATCTGAGTCCTCTCAAGAAATCCCAAAGACCTCCAGGTCTCACAGGACTGCTCGTCATTTCAGGCCTGTCCAGGCTCTAAACATGTTAATGGACTGTATGGGGCCAAGGTGCAGTGCAGCCCTCTGTGAAAGGGAGGGTGCCCTGCTCAATAGAAGGGACACCCACTAACCCGAGGCTTCAGCGCCTCTCCTCCCTTTCAGGCCGTGCCCACGTCAGACTAATATTCCTTAGAAAGGGCTGCTTTTTCTAGCTTCCCTTTCCAACTGAGTATCTTCAGTTTATGGTTTCTTTTTCACTTAGGGCTTTATGACTTTCATGATAATGGGTTCCATTCTACTTCCTCCACGCCTATTTTTCTAATCGTTGTGGTGCAGGCTTTATGAGAGTTTCTTAATAACTGGGGGTGTTTTTCCTTTTGAAACAAAGAGTCCTGCATGTTAACATGTGGGTGTGGGGATGCTACCCAGAGACAAATGGGGGTTTGGAGGGGGGTGACTGGGATGGGGGTACAGGAGAATCTTCTGGATTAAACAGAGCTGTGTTGAAGTCCCTTTAAGACCCCAGGCCAGCTCCCATGCTGCTCCCAGACATTCCTACAGGCGCATGTGGAGTTTGTCTGTCAAGGAAGGCTCATCCAGAGGCTAGGCACATACACATCCCAGAGTCCCTGACCTGCCTCAGATTCGGAATGTGTGTTTCCAAAATGGTAAACTTTAGTTTAGTGCGTAATGCATTTAATGTAATTTCTTGGTGGCATTTAGTGCCAGGTCCACAGGCCTGGTAGCCTTTACATAAGTGAATAAGGTTTTAAGGAAATGGACCCAGTTCTTGGGCCAGCTGTCCTAGGCTGAGCCTTAGCAGAAGGAAT
Organism: Cabassous unicinctus; assembly: GCA_029593785.1. Lineage (NCBI taxonomy): Eukaryota > Metazoa > Chordata > Mammalia > Cingulata > Chlamyphoridae > Cabassous > Cabassous unicinctus. The sequence continues at coordinate 34,149 of JAQZBX010010038.1, forward strand.
GGCATTGTGGCCAGGGTCCCTGCTGCCCCCTTGGGGGCCCCAGCCTGGGCTCTCAAACCTGCAGGCTGCAGCTGCGAGGGAATCACAAGCCTCAATTAATTGCTGTGGTGCCGTCTGTCCAGCTGAAAAAGGCTGGGCTGATGGCGGGCTTGCCTTTGTGCTCTGTACACAGACTGGCCGCTGGTGCCGGGGCTCGACTCATTATTCAATTCTGCTAGCTCAGACGAGCCTCTCCATTTGCTCCTCCAGGAGGAATAACAAATCTAGAAATGCAATTCCACTTTGGTGTATTAAGATATTGATTTGCCTGTCGAGTGGAAGTGCATTTGTCCTGTCAGCCCTCCTGTGGGTGGGAAGGGGTTAACCAAATGTTTATCACAAGGCTGGCTTCAGAGTTGAAAGTAATGTGATCAGTAATGAATTTTGTGTTACATTAGGTAGTATAAATGGACAGACAAGCGCAGACAACAAGTGGCCAGGAGTCGGGGCTAATCTAATGATGTAAAAATAGAGACAGCACCAATTATACTAGGGGCCAGCTCCAGGCTCCTGCAGGGACTGCAAATGAATAGGTACAAATCAAATTACTCACTAATAGACGCACTACAAGAGGGGCAGTCAATGGTAAATGCATTAGAGCCTAGTGACCTCTCTGCTCTGTGCAGCAGAATCCAAAAATTTGACTTCCATCTTAAAAGTGGGGGCAGGGAGTGGTGTTTCTCAAAGAAACTCTTGTTGGGTGAAGGACAGCAACGGCTCCCCATCCCAAACCAGTCCCTGCCCAGAAAGTACCTCCTGTCTCAGCTGACCTCTTGCCCTCACTGCAGTGCCTCCTGAAGCTTGGGCACCAGAGGGAAGGAAGGCAACCTCTCGAGGGACAAACAGTGGTGAGACAAAGCCTTCCCTGTAGGCAAAGACTGGAAGTTACATACCCAAACACTTCACCGCCATGTGTCTCTCAGGGGTGATGCTTTTTACTGCTACATCAAGGACTGTGTCTGTATCGAAAATAAAATACTTCTTTAAAGAGGATCATGAGATGGACCTTCAAGAGAGCAAGCAGCACGAGTGGAGAGCAAAGTGAGTGATTAGCTCTCAGAATCCGGTTTGCCCACTGAGAGCTTTGCAGGGGGTGTTCGTGCCTGCTCCCCCAGAACGCTCTCCAAGGCACCGTCCATCTAGGGTTTCACATACTTCTCACTAGCCAAAACTGGCATCCTCCTTCCCTCTATTCCTCCTTCCCCAGTCGTCCAGCCTACTGAGCTCCTCTATCCCTGCCTGCTGCACAGAAGCTGGGGTAGAGAAGGATGTGGAGGTAAAGCCAATATCTGGGTAGCCCCTCAGGTTTTCTTCCTCCTTTTGGGTTCTGTGGATTTAGAAACCAGGCCTGAAGTTCAAAGCTACTTGGCAGTACAGCTGGACTGCTTAGGGAAGGATCATGGAGACGTGCTCAAATGCATTAACTGTATGCTCATATTTAGCTCTCAGTGGCTTGTGGATGAATAAAATATGAAACCGGAGAAGTTCCAAACTTTCCAAGGAACCAGCATATGCTTGGATGGAGGCTGGGCCCTGGAAGGCTTAGCCCACGTTCTCCCAACCCACCCCCTAAGGCCAGCACAGAAACAGTCACACACATCAAAGTGGAGATGGCAAGCCTGTCCTGGCCAACTGGAGCCTGGGGACGATGGGAACATGCCAGTAAAATGAGCAAAGGGGGCACAGAATGGAAAAAGTCATCCTGAACAAATGAAGCAACTGGAATGGTGATTCTCCCCAAACTCAATTAAACGCACAGAGGGGTGGAATTGCAAGCTATCGAGCTACGCTAAATAAAACATATGTGGGGGGAGATTTGGGGAGGTCTGTGAAGGCTGGTGCTGGGGGATTCGGCCAGCAAACTGAAGAATGTCTCATGCAGTGGGCCTGCATGTCCCTGGGGGCGGGGGTGGGGAAGAAAGAGGGGTATGCTGGAAGAGATCACCGAGAGGCAGAGGTTGGGCAGCTGTTTCTGGTATGGGTACTCCAGAAGGCCTCCTTCCGTTCAGTTCAATCCGATTAGCTTGGCTTGGTCTTCTGAATACAGAGCTCTCTTTTGCTTCTAAGAGCTGAAGCTTTGGATCTTTAAAGGGTCAGAGGGTCATTTCCAATTTTCATTTTCCGTGTGCATGTGTGTCTTCCTCTGTCGCCAACCATCAAACCTAGGGGGTAGTCTGTGTACCTCTGACCATCTTCGGAGAAGGCAGAGGTGCAGAGGCAGGGGCAGAAGGGAAACTAGGGGTATTTAACCATCCATGACTGTGTTCAACTCTTCAGATCTCACATCTCACAGCAAGGTCAATGGTTAAAGGCAAATTCTCTGGCAGAGGAGGAGGGACAGAGAGAAATCCTCCCTTTTGTTAACCATTTACCTGTGTTAATGTCTCCAGAGGAGGGCCCTTGCTCCAGGGGTCCAAAAGCCCTTCCCCAAACTTTTACCCAGGTCTGTTCCGCAGGAGTTCCTGCTTCCATGTTGGAGACAACACCTGGAAAGGTTGCCAGTGAGAGCACAGTGGCACTTCCTCCCAGGGTTGACAGGAATCAGCAAGTCTCAGTTCAAGAGTTCAAAGTAGACTTTAGTCAATTAAGAAATGCACAGAGGAACTTCCCAGTCCTAAGCTCCCATTACATAGACTCTGCCTCTGGCTGAGACTTCTAGCAACCTTAGCTGAGCATGTGTGTGTGTGTGTGTGTGTGTGAGAGAGAGAGAGAGAGACAGAGAGAGAGAGAGAGAGAGCGAGAGAGCGCGCGCGCACAATCTACCTAGAATCAGATTTGAGACCTGGCCAGAAACTAACAAGTGTGTCTTTTAAACACAATAATTATCCCCATTGCTGTCACTGACTTTCATTTACCTCTCAGAGGCCACAAAAACCCATCCAGTCATTCAACAAACATTAACTGAGGCTTAGCTTGGATCTAATCCCAGTGCTGGATGCTGGGCAGAGAGAAGGCTGGTGTTTAGAGGTAAGAAAGATGAATCAGACTTGGTCCAAGGAACTGGAATTGGGTTAAGACACACTCATGACGGTCCGGATGAGGGAGAGGCTCGGGGGACCACTGGAGCTGGCCTTTCCCCAGTGGCATGCAGAAGGGAATTAGCCATTACTAGTTAATGGAAAAGGCAACAAACTACTTGTCCAGGGCCACGTGTCCAGTGAGTAGTTGGTGCAGAAGTTCAGAGAGAGAGAATGTGTTTGGTTGCATCGTCCTGGTGAGGAAGCTTCACAGAAGAGGTGAGATTTGAGGTCGATCTAGAACAATGAACAGGCAGAGGGAAGGGCAGTGGGCACCTCAGGAGAGCTAAACAACATGCTGGCTGAGCCAGGTAGCGGGGATGTGCTGGGGAGGATGGGGTCACTTTGATAGGTGAATATGTTTCCATGCAGGTGGTGGTGATGAAATATGAAGAGGGGGTTATTATGGGAGGGGAGGTGGGAGGTGAGGAAAGGAAGGGTGAAAGATCATGGCCAGGTCAGGTGAGACTGACAGGACCTTAAGAACTGGAAACTTTTTTTTCTTATTTTAATCCCACATCTTTTAGTTATTATCTTAGACAGTTCACTTCAAATCTTTCATTTCCTCATCTGTATCCTGGAGAAAGCGCAGCCTAGCCAGCAGTGTTGAGATGATTAGAGGGCTTTTGTGGGGTCAGCACAGAGCGAAGCCCCTTGGGAGGCAGTGCCCCTTAATGCTGAGCCAATCAGATGACATACACGGAGAGCTCAGGACAGGAGTACAGCGGCCAGCACGTGAGAGGTTAGTAGGGAAATGGTAACTACGTTTACTGGCTTCCCTCTCTGCTTTTGTTAGAGAAGAAGCAACTGCACCCTAGGTAGGGAAAGGCACTTGCCGAAGGTCACCTGCTTCCCCTCATTTCCTGACGAGGACTTCCAAATCCTGCTGAAAAGGAAAAACAAACGTTCTTCCCAGTGGCAGTAGCTGGGTGCTGGGAACTGAAAGGACCCTCAGATGTAGCCTTTCCTCTCAGTGGAAAATAGCTAGGAACAGGCAAGCTGATGCTGAACTGGGACACAAACAGCAACACCGACAACGCCAGCCCCGCTGCTCCCTTCCACCTGAGCGAGGGCGCTTGTGACCTGCCTGGTGGGGACGCAGCTTGACGGCTGGGTGGCTCTGTGCCTTTGGGGATGTACTCCCTTCTCTGCTCCCCACCCCTGGCAATTAGGGCAGCTGCTACAGGTGAATCTGCAGTTCTGTCTGCACATCCAGGAAAGACCATGGCCTATGGGTGGGGGAGCAATCCTGACCTCTGCGGGGTGGGCCCCAGTGGGAAGCTGGGGATGGAAGCCAGAGAGGATCAGACCCACTGCGGAGCACTGTTGCCTCCTCTAGGGCTTTAATCTCTTATTCTTTTCTGCGGTGCCCAGCCCAGTGTGGAGAGTGCTAGCAGCTGCCGACAGAGAGCCTGCCTGCCTGCTGGACATTCCCACAGAGTGCTTGGGCCTACAGATGAGGATGATGAGAGAAGACAATGAAAACCATCTGTAAAGGCACTATAGACAGATGAAAACTCGAGGGCCCATTTACGTAAAGCAGAGGAAAGGACCTAGGTGCCTGGTTAAGTTGCTTAAATGACAGCATTTGCCGAGGAATCTGGCTATTGTGGGGAGAGGGGGCAATTTTAGGAGCAGCAGGTGATCAGGGATACTAACCAGAGAAGCCCAAACAGAGTTTGTGGTAAGCCAGCCAGGCCCAAGCCAGAAGCCATGCCTTCAGGAAGTGAGAAAGTCCAATGAGATGAATCACCCTCTCCTTCTCGGGCTGCCACGTGAGGGCATCACTGAGAGGAGAGACACCCCGACTCTCAGGAGGCCAGAGTTTGGGGTGAACACCATTTCAACTCATTTGGAGGCTATAGGAAGAGAAGGGAAGACCCCATGGAGAAAGCAAAGCAGCTTGGCTGTTGTACGGTGGCAGGTGGTGTGACGTGTGGGGTTACGTGCCACACTGGCCGTGTGCAAGCAGCTTCTTCAGCCTATGAGCCCTCTGGATGTGCTTAAGATCGAACAGGGGTGACTCACCCAGGATCCATAAAGGAGGCTCACCCTTCATGGGCTCACTTACTTGGAATTGGAAAATCTCAGGGTTGGGAAAGGGACCTTAGAGGTGCCACACACCTAAGTGTCACTTCTCCAGCCTCCCTGGGGCCTCTATTGTGAAGACACCAGGGAGACCCAGCTGCTCCTTCCATGGCCTGGCAGGGAATCAAGTCACAATGGCCATCTTCCCTTGGGGCTGGACTGGGTAAAATTCTCTGAGCTATGGACTTCTCCTCTGTGGGATGGGGAAAAATCTAGCAATTGCCACATCTTTTGAATGGTCTGCAGAGGCCAATGTGGCTCATCAGTTTTTATAATGATCAGTAATAATTCAATGATCAGCTTTGGATATGGGAATGAGCAGAGAGAAAGGAGGTCTAAAAGCTCAGAGAACAAAGTCACTACCCTGGGGCCTGCAATTACCCTCACCTGATCCCATGGCACCTTGTGATGGGTGGCAAATCTGGCTGCTACGGAACATACAGCCTTAGCATGAAAATGTTCCTAAAGTGGGGCAAGCAGAAGCTCCAAGGCCCATTGAAAGAGCTAATCCTAGGAGTGGGAGGGGGGCCTGAAACACCGGGTTGTTTGTTTTGGGGTACACATCTGGTCAACTCCAGTAGCATTAGCTAACATTTATTGAGATCTTAATTTCTACAGTACCGAACCAAAAGACATCATCATTTAAAAAAAAAAAAAAAAATAGTGCTTTTAGTTCATCTTGTGCAAAACATAGGCACTCAACAGATATTTGTTAACTCACTGAAACCTCCCTGTGACTGTTTAAAAACTGTGTGTAATGTTCAAAATGTGCTTTTAATGTTAAGAAGGAAAAAAGGAACAGCCCTTTCGGTAAGTAAGGTCGTTTCTGACAGAAATCTTTGGAAGAGCTTTAGTTGAGAATAATCCTAAAGCCTCAGTCTCTACTGAGTAATTAATATACAAACAGGAAAACTCAGAGGATTTAGCAGAATAAGCTACAGCACTGGTTTTCAAACTGTAGGTTGCAATTCACTGATGTATTATGAAATCAATTTAGAGGGTCATGACAGCAATTTTGAAAAATGAAATAAAATACAAAGTACTAGAGTGCATTGCCTATACTATTGGTTGGTGAAAGTTTTGTGTGTTTGGGTGAACACACAAATAAAATGTATTTCTGACAGACAGTAAGAGGCAAAGATTGAGCCAGGAGTGTGATCTCCAAGAATAACTGCTTCTGGACTAGAACAGAAGCTGTTAAAGTGATCTTAGACAGGAAAAGATGAAGTCTCTTCCCTACCTTTACAACTGTGATGGTAAATAAGATTGAAACAGTGGGACTGTAAGAAACAAACAGTCATGGGGAAGAGACAATCCTTCTTAACCGTGAGAGCTGACTTCGTGAGCTCTCAAGAGTCAACAGCAAGTTATGACAAAATATATAATGGCCTGTATCCATCATTGCACCGTCATGCAGGACAATTCCAATGTCCCGAAAATGACCCCATAGTACACCTGTTTTTCCCCCTCCCTCCCCTTAGAACCTCCGGTGGCCACTGCCTCCACATCAATGATAAAAGTTCTTCCATTGCTTGAATCACAATAAGTGTATAGTAGAATAACAGTAACTCCAATACATCGTTCACTCCCAATCCTGAGGATTCTGGGATGGTGATGCTCACTCTGCCTCTAATTGAGAGGGGGACTTAGATCCCATGGGACAGATGGATGGGACTGTCTTGCTTGCAGTTGTAGACTCTCTCTGTTCCTTGGGATGGGCATTGTCCATCATCATCTCCTTGTTAGTTGTCCTTGTCATAACTTACAAAATTGTGTGGGACAGAGTGTAAACTACAATGTAAACTATAATCCACACTTAGTGGCAATGCTCCAATATATGTACATCAATTGTAACAAATGTCCCACACTAATGAAGGATGTTGTTAATGTGGGAAAGTGTGGGAGGGGTAGGGAGTGGGATATATGGGAATCCCCTATGTATATATATATTTTATTGTGGGCAAAAATCAAAATTTTCACAATACATACCAATATTTGTAAAATGATATATAAATACATATGCATATATGTGCATTTGTTTACCTATATTTTTTATGTAACATTTATGTAAAGTATTTTTTTAAATTAAAAAAAAAGTATTTTAAAAAAAAGAGTCAACAGCAGCAAAAAGAGTCCTCCTGCCACAGAGATGCATTAAAAAAACTAAACAGCTGATCAGGATCTGCTACTACAGCCTGTGGCTTTTGACCTCAGATGTGAGAGAAGGTGAAAAAGAAAGCCAAGGTTTAGGTACATAGTGTTTAAAATAGTTAAAATCTAAAGAGAAAATGTACTTAATGTGTACTCAGGTGTTTATTAAAGATTTTATTTTATTTTTTGTATTAGATTAAATCTTTACCTAGGCACTAAATGATTGGAAGAAGTACATGTTTTACTTATTTAAAAATTATTATTTTTCTAGGAAAGGCAATATTGAAAGGAATGTCTGCTAAGCAGGAATTGGTCAAGTTATTTTGAAGGGGGTGATGGAGGGGAGGGGCCTGCATTCCAGGCAGAGGGGAAAGCACGTGCAGAGGCCTGGCTGGCAGAGAGAACATGCATGCTCAGGGCCCCTCCAGGGTGCTCAGCTTGGCTGCGGCCTGCACAGGGCAGCAAGACGTGGACCTGGAGAGAGGGCCAGCGGCTGATCCTGCAGGGCTCTGCCCACACTGAAACGGGGTGCACCCAGGGGAAGAGCGGGGGTGGGGGGAGTGCAGTTTTTGGACATGTGGAAATGTTGATAGGTGACTGGCTGGATGGTTTTGGAGGGGGACTCAACCTGGAGACTTTGGAAATGATCAGCTTTTGGAAGCAGAGAGTGCTGTGTCCTGAGGGAGAAGAGAAGAGGGCCAAGACAGAACCTTGTGAAATACTCTCAGGGGGCTGACAGAGAAGGAAAACCCAGAAAAGGGATTAAAAGTCACCAGAAGCAGAAGAAAAACCAGGAGAGGACAGCAAAACAGCAGCACATGGAGTACACTTGAGGAACGCAGCGGTCCCTGTTGAAGTAAACCAAATGGCCAGTGATGACTTGGGGGAAGAGCTCTTGAGGCTGGGCGGGGGCCGTGGGTCTCCTCTTTTGCTCCGGGCGGAGAGGGGAAAAGGTGTGGCTGCCGGACTTGGGATCTGGGTGGCAGGGAGTTAAGAGATTCCTCACATCACACCCACCATTTTCTCTCTGGGAGTGAGATGGTGGGGTAAGGGATTTCAGGAGAATGGGGAAATTTGAAACAGTATCCATTAAGAGGGATAGGGAATGATTTCAAAATGATGGACTGAGTACATGTGCCAAACTAAACAACAATGATGGAAAAAACATATAAAAAATAAAATAATGAATACATGTCATGATTGAAAATAAGTACAAACTCTTAGTGCACCGAGATCTGGGGTGTTTCTAAGAGAATACAAATGGACGACAGCCACGGCAGGGAGCCGAGTGTGCCACAGGACTACGGCACCGAGGCTGAATGTACAAGAAGCCCTTCAATAAATGGTTCCTGCCCATCTCCTAGGTACCAGACACTGTTCTAGGCACTGGTTTCTGCTTCAAGAGAAGGGTGCAAACTGAGAATGGGAGAAGGAGGGGGACTACACAACACAGGAGGATGGCCAGGGTTCAATGGAGAGTAGAAACCATAAATTTGTAGAGGCATCACCAATCTGCGCAATCGTATTTGGCAACCTAAGCGTAAGAGCAGAGAACACTGACCTGGGACTAGAGTTGTGCTGAATGGGCATCATGGAAGGGTACCAGGGGCAAGGAGCATGAGGACAGTAGCAAGAAAGCAGTTCTGCCAGTTATTTTAGAACTGGGCTTGCAAATCACACGTGATCTAATTAGACTAATTGGGCAAGGGCTATCACGCAGGACAGAACTTACCCCTGCCTAACAGGTTAACCACGTTTTAAAACAGGGCTGCTCAAACTTTAATGTGCATAGAGATCTTGTTAAAATGCAGATTCTGATTCAGAAGGGCTGGGTGGGCCTGAGTCCTGCATTTTTAACCAGCTCCCAGGTTGCGATAGTGGTGCTGGTCTACAGACCATGCTTTGAACAGTGAGGTTTTAAAAGGGTTTGCCTTGTTTTCTGAGGGACCTGATTTGCTCTGTGCTATAGTTTACCAGTAGAGTGCTGGAGCTAGGACACTATTAAATTTTCAGGAATTCCACTAGCCAATCGACATCATGTTGATAGCTTGAACTTGGCCATAGGGAATTTTTACACTATGGAAATCTGCAAACACTATAAATCATGGCTTTCCTGCCTTCCTTTGGAAAGCTGGTTGTTAAACATTTACTAACCAAACTTATAGTGAGGTATACTATCTAATGGGCTTCAGTGCCAGGGTTCATGAGAGCCAGTTTTGAGTTAGCCTCTGTGCTTCATTCATACTTTGATAACGAGGCCACCAGTCCCGACTGCTACACCAAATGAAGTGCTGTGTAAAGCACTAAAGGAATTGACCTATCTCTGGTGCATCAGAATACCTAACGGAGGCAAACACTTGATATCACCCTATCTGTTTGTCCTAGGAGCCACCTAGAGAAATAGGGTTGTGGGAAGAGAGAGAGGGACTGAGAGGCTGCTATAGGCAAGGGTTACTTGCTGGAAATTCTCTCCCAAATCACACTGTGTTTTCCTGGATATCTCGGGGCATTCGGATGACTTTACTGTGGCTGTGCCTCATTAGCTCCAGGCTGTCCCTTCCAGGCCCGGCCTGCACTACCGCACTGAAACTTTGTCTGGAGTTGTAAAAATGTGGAAACTGATTCTCAACATACTTCCAAAACATGTGCTTTACTTACAGGCCTTTAAAATGGAAGAAAATTAAAAAAAAATAAAATATGTATCTGATATGGTCAAAGAAAATGAAATGAATACCTTTTGGTGACAGTTTGGGGAGGAAAATAAAATCCCTCACAAAAGGGAGCCTCCTAGTTTCTCTGACCCGTGGGTCACGCGGTTTTAATTTCCTCTCCTCCACCGCCCCCTCTATTTCATGTACCAGCCTGAGGCCACAAAGACTCTCCTCAGTCCCTCACTGTCTGGCATGTGAATTGCTGCCAGTTTTGCTCAGGTTACTAACCTCTATGCCAGGCTGAAGTTCCACAACTCTGATTGAATTCAACTGCAAATTCATGTGTTGGCTGGACAGAGCAGAGATGCTCCAAGGGACTTCTGAAGAAGGTAGCTGGAGAGGAGAGCTGATCCAGTAGCTCCTCTAGCCCTTGGGAGAGAGAGGCTCCTGGAGAGGGGGTCTACTAGTGATACCAAACTCTCATATGGGTGAGCTGAGGCCCCAGAAGTGCAAGGCAAATGGCCCCAGAAATCAGGGGAAAGGCTGTCCTCTGAGCAAGGTTCGGAACAGCTTCCAAGGAAAACGCCTGTAAATGGCAGAGCTGCTCCTCAGCTCTGAAACCAGATGGGAGAACAATGGCATGATGACACATTACCCACAAGCTGCCATGTGCCACCACTGGGGTGGAGTGGTGGGCTGCATGTGTCTGTGCATGTATGTGCATGAGGGGGCGGGACATGGCTCGCTGCATATTCCAAGCTCCTCATCTCCTTTCTTTCAGTGGTAGAAGGGGCGGCTGCAGGGGGCTGGTCTTCAGGGATGGCTGTCTTGTATGGCCTGATAAGGAGCTTCTCTATCTCTAGCTAAACTTCTCTTCCCTTGCATCCATTCATTCCATTCTGTTCATTTGCCAATTATTAC
>JAQZBX010010039.1:0-45002 GCA_029593785.1 Cabassous unicinctus
ATTTCCTGACTTCTAATATCAGTGATAGGAAAGGTTCTCTGATGTTTCTGGCTTAGCAAATATCAATTATACTATTGGTTTAGCTTGTACCTTGATATATATATTTGAGTCCAATAACATAATATTTAGAAATGATAACTTAACTGCTTTATAAAATAATCTCTCAAGAGTGGAAGTGACACAACATGAACTTGTTGACTCAAATATATTGGCTTTCCTATTACATATTCAGCCTGATACTATTATTAACAACAAATTCAGACCAAACAAGAGTGAATATGCATTTCCTCTTTCAGTGAAGAATGATAACTCTTGAAAGGTCTCTTCCTGTTGTTTGACTTTTACTACTGACCAACAAGATATACTATCTAAGCTTCACAAAAACTAAATATTTGAATTTTTCTTCTCAGGCCATAGGAAGGCAACCCCTTTTTTCTTACTATATTAGTCGGAGCCTTCTGCCAGTGCGTTAGTATTTCAAATTGCTGTTTGTTATTCTCTGGATGTAAAGTGTTAGTTCACAGCGTGTGGGCGTATTCTGTCAAATCGGCAAAGAGAACAGTAACATCTCTGGGAGACAGCATTAATCCTACCACTTTGAGATGTCAGGATTGAATAAAGACTTTTACATTTAAAGTGCTCAACAAGATTTTAAAAATGGCACATGGAGAGAATGTGGCATTGTCCTCTGGGGAGCACTTACCACCCAGTGTTTAGGTGCAGAAGGCAAGCTCTGTGTACACTTCAACACCCCCAAGGACCCAGTAGAGGGGTGGTGTTTAAAATCAAGTACTTGTTGCCTTAATACCATCAGGGAGCAATGGATTACCATCTGAATATGGAATAACTGTGGGGGGAGGCTTTTTAAGTCATAGTGTACTGGAAAATATGCACAATTGAAGTGTATTTCATCCATCCAATGCTTAAAGTAATTCACATTTCAGATAATTGGATTACTCATAGCATATATTATGGCATATATTTTATTCAAAAAGCCCTAATAGTTTTGTATTCTAACTGATATCTTCAAGTAAAAGCCATGTCAACTGGCCATCCTAGGTGTTATTTCTATGGGATAAATGTCTGGGATATGTAGACCGTCAAATGAGGCTTCACCTCTACTAACATGGCAGCAATTTATATTGCAGCAGTAACCTTGAGAAACTTAGATCTTTGTCTGTCTGCTAGATGAGATTCTTAGCCTGCCATATTCAAATCTGCTAAACAATGATAGGCACCTGTGTTCTGTTCCCTAGTAAAACAACTGTTGGCCCTTGGGTGGGAAGTAGGAGAGGGTCAAAGCAAAAAGACTTCCAACTGCTGATGACTGCTAGGCAGTACTAGAGTAAAAGTACAAAGATCAGGTGAGGGTCCCTTACGTTTGTTGATCAGACAGTTAAATAATGAAGATGCTGGCTCTGGGAATAACTATTACAAATATTTGAACTATGCAACATAGCAAAAGTATGTTTTAATAATGAACTGTGCTTGAAGTCCCTAACACAAATACAGATGAGAGGAATGAATATGGTTTGGAGCAATATTATTTTATAATATTCAGATAATAAGAATTTTTTCCAAAAGCATATGAGCTAGTACATTAAGCATGCTATGCAAATTTAGTAATAACAGAATAGGCACACTAATATTTTCATTGAATTGGCCTATATCCAAAGGGTTCAATTACACAAAACAATAACAGCAACAAAACAACAAAAAAATCCTCTCTTGCATAAGAAGGTCACTATTTTGTAAAATGGTTTACAACCAGAAAAACAATTACATTAACTAAAGCTATTGAATTGATTTTGTAAGAATGTTTCATTAATTCTTAGCATTTAGCATGATGAAGATAAAATTTATCTTGAAGTTTTCATGGAAGTCAAGCTTTTGAATAACATGGTGTGTACATTTGAAAACCGAGAAGCACACACCCACTTTCCACGACCAGCAATCTTCAGTATTACCTATTTGTGACTGGGCCACCATCGTTGACTTCCGATCACAAAGTGGGGAAAATGGAAGCCCTAATTCAGCTTCTTTATCTCCCTGGAGAGAGGAAAGCTCATTAGTAGAAACTCAGGTTGAAGCAGCTCAGATAACAAACAGCCTAGATATAATACCTAAACAAGGCCCATCTTTCATTTTCTAACTGGTACTTAAAAAAAAAAAAATCAGAAGCTGTAGTCCAAGTCTATGTAATTTTACTCCAAAGTTCTCCTTTTGGAAACATATTACAGGGGGGGGAAAGCACACAAACATTTTCACCTCCTTGAAATTCTGCTTAGGACTTACAACCCCATGATTATAAAGAGACAAACCTTTGCTCTTTGGAGTTTCTAAAGTCATCAAAAAATACTCATTTCAGTGTATTATTTAGAATTTAATTAATAATTCAGCTCATGGATTTTTCTGCTCTTTTTCTTCTTTAATGCCAACTATATCAGTGGGTCTTTTGCATCAAGACTCTGGTTGGTCTTTTTGAAATTACAAGTGTATGAGCATTTTTTGAAACATCTTCCTACTCATTATCCAAGTTGGTTTGAATCCCCAGCAGCAAGTATTAGGTAATATCTTCAGCATTCATGTATTCTGCCTGCATAATTTTATTTTAATGTATTCTCAGAGAAAATAGAAATGTCAATGATTTTTAAATTATTGGTCTTATCTAAAGTAGATTAGTTGAGCACATACGTGAAAGAATTCCATTTGTGTTTGGGTTTAACATCTTAAGAACTAATTAATTTCCACCTCCTAAAGTTAAAAGAGGATGCTCTGGGCAAAGCTTTATTATCACAAGGTTTATCAAACATTTGTTCTTTCTTTTGCATTCAAAGTGACATGCTTACCTCAGAAAGAGGAGAGAGGATATTTTACTTCCTCCTGCTCATTTCAATTGTCTGGTCATTTAAAAGAATGCTTTAGGCTCTATTTTCTCCTAAGCTTTTGGTTATATATCTTTATGCCTTCACATCAGCCTTGCCCAGTCCACATTTTAGGACACATGGTCAGTTTCCAACAGTGGGGACAAGCGACCTTCACTTTTACTCTACAGAGGAGCTCATGTAAAAATGCACCAACCTATCTAAGGACTTCATTCTTGTACTCTGCTTCCTCTAAAACTGTTTCATTATATTCTTTAAAACATGCCAATATGCGGCCTTTAAAATTTTTATTAATTATTTTCTGGTGCATTCCCCCTAAGCCGTGCCTCTGACTATGAGAGTTATATGGAGAAATTTTGAAATCAGAATGGTTCTGAAAAATATAGACAGGGTCACTAAAGAAGTAGACAATGTTACTACAAACAGAAACACTTCACAAGGTCATGTCATGGGAGAGAAAATAGAGGGAAAATTCTGCAATCTCTCCTAGCAACCCTCTGATTCCCGTAGAGAATAAAAACATCAATTCCATTTGGAATTACTATGTCTACCCAGCTTAAAGAACAGATGGAAGGGGGTTATTAGTGCCATCAGCCTTGGAGTAGGAGGACATGGGGTTGACTGCCTGCTCTTTGCTGGGCCATTTCTGTTACCTCAGGCTTAATACAGATTTTGCTGAAATGAATCCTCATCTGCTACCCAACTTTTTTACTCATTTACAAATAAAGATATAACGGTATCTACCTAATAGGATAATCCTGTAGTTATAATTGTGTGAAGCCTAAGGGCAGTGCCTAATGTTTAGCAAATACTCACTAGATGTTAGCTTATAATACCAATTCATAACAGTAACAAAACAGAGTGCTGCAAATTAAAGGCATTTATGATGTCTTGGATGGTGTTGAACCACTGAACAAAGGTTAGTACTTTATTTGGTGTGTAATAGGGAGGCATTGGCTTTTGCTTTTCTTTCCTTTTTCTAGCAAGGAATTGACATGACAGGAGTTCTAATTTTGAAAGATTAATTTGTCATCATTGTGTGGGATGGCTTGGGGTGAGTTAAAGATGACTCTTGAGCTTAAAGCCTGAATGAAAAGGAGACTGTTGATGATCAGGAGGAGGAATAGATTTGGAGCCTATTGTGGATTCTGTTTTTAACATGTCGAGAATAAGGTACAAGAATGATAATAATAGTTTATGTTAAAATATAAATAATATTACATTGTTATTTAGTAGAAACAAAGGTTCTTATAGACATCATGGGAAATTTGATATTGGAGACACTATTTTATATATGGCAGATACAGCCGATTGGTTTTATTGGCAAGGTGCCGCTGACATTTTAAAGACACACACTTAATAGGTTTATTTTTATACTGTATGAGCCATTTTCTTTGGTTGACCCAAAAATAACCATTTGGGCCTGAAAAAGGTATTACATTTCTTTGCCTTCCATGTGCTAAATTTTATAGAATGCTGGATGGCAACATTATCATTATCATAAATTCTCAGGCTTTTGACACATGTCTGCAGGATTGACCTTCCTAGAGTGATAGATTTGATTTTATATTCTACTTGCTTCCTGCACCCTACAACTGATTTAGAATATTAAATTTTCACTGCTACAGCCCACTCAATGGTAAAATGCATTAATTTTTAATTAATTTATAAATATTTCAAAATGTTATTTATTCCTTAGGGTGAGTGCAAGGATCAGTAGGATTATGAGGGAACCAGGAACTCAATAGGACAAAGTAGGTACTACTAAGGGAGAGGGAAAAGATATACAAAAGCAAAGTTAGGGTCCCTGCATATAAATTTGACCAATTTTGCAATTTTCCTTATTCTATCCCTGAATTGGGAACATTTACTTTCCATCAATATGAAGTCAGGGGCCAGAGCAATAGGCATGCTGTAAGGCAAATAGTTTATATTTTCTTTGGGGGTTGTGTTTTCATTTGAGGATGCTGCCACCAGGAGACCAAACATGTACTTCATCCCCCAAAACATGTACTACTAATCTTCTTAATTAGTCAGTGCCACTCAGTTATGCCCTTAGGTCTTCTCTGCATTGTGTTCTTAGGGGGATGAGCCTAGGCAAGGTGGAGAAAGTGGTCACATCAACATCCAAACAGCACACCGCGCTCAGGTCCAACAGCTTATGCCTGTCTTAGCAATTCCCTTGCATATTGTTGAGGTTCCTTCTTTAAAAGGCCTTGACAAAATCTAGTAATTGTTTTTATGCTTTCCCAGCAGTGCAAAATGCTCTGAAAGCTGTCAACAAGGTATCAAGTCCAGTGGTTGAACACCATTTTTTTCTTTGCATTTCCTCTGAAGTTAAAAGAGTTTCTATAGTTTTAAAGAATTAAAGAAGATAGAGAGGGCATTGAAACCTAAGATTTAGTCCCAGAAGCAAGATCAACAACAGACCTACAGGAAGATCCAGACCACTGCTTTGGGGGCCACTATGGGGAGCAGGAAGGGCTGCACTAGTTTAGCCATTTTTGAACTTGTAAGTGATTTAGGCCATCTAAATACTTTCTTTCATTCCTTCCAAATACAGACCCTCCTAAATTCTAAGAAAGCCACCAAAATTTCTTTAATGTTTAATGATTATTATAGCCATCACATTCACTTTCAGTAAAATATATGATATGGTATAATTGTATTTTTGTAAGTACTATAAATATTTGATAAACAGTACACCTTGTGTAATAAATGTTTATAGCACTTCTACACCTCTTGAAACTATAGGCTTCAACTTATAATTTTAATAATTATCCTGGCTTATATCTAGTTTCTTTACATTTATGATTTTTTTTTTTTGATGCCTGATCCTTGACAGAGCATGCACTAACAACCAAAACATTTTTCATCCCATGGAATATACAATTTATTTGGATATAAAGTACTTTATACTACTTCTAGCAACACTGAAAATAGAGGGAACTGACTGTATGAAACTTATGGTAAAATAATCATTTTGACCATCCCTTCCAAATGACTTGCCTTTCCAATGTTTTTTTCTTATTGAATGACAAGGTAATACTTATTGACAAATGTAGATTTTGATTAGAGGTAGATTTGAAAAAAAAAAAAAAGGTGTCACAAAACACCTGGTTGGAGAAGGAAAAAATTCACTTGATTATTGAGTTAACCTAGTGTGAAAGTTTGTATCTGGTGAATGCTAAAAATGATTGTTTTTTAATTAATCCATTTCTGTAGCTGTGAGACCCTTTGATTGCATTAGATTTGGTTAAGGGACCCTGATTAGATCATTTGATTAAATCACTTTTGATTGGACTATATCAATGAGGTGTGACTCAGTTTGAGTCTCTGCCCTCTTACTGGAGCTTTATATAAACACAGAAAAAGGAAGGTGCCATCTTGAACATGCCGTGTGAGAAAGAGGACTGCAAGAAGACAGAGAAGCCTGAAGAGGTCACAGAGTCTGGAATCAACAGAGTACAAAGGCACGGAAAGGGGCTGGGCCCACAGCATAGCTCAAGGCTGAAGAGACAAGCTGTATGCCTGATTGCCCACAGCTGGGCTCTGGGAGATGGTGAGCCTGGAAGGGAAGACAGGGACCTTGGCAGAGGTTGGCTGCCATTTTGCTTTGCCACATGGCAGGACGCCAGGATCACCAGTAGCTGACTTTGCTGAAAAAGCATCTCTGCTGATGCCTTGATTTGGAAATTTCATGAACTCAGAACTGTAAGCTTTTACCTAAATAAAATTCCCATTATAAAAGCCAACCCATTTCTGGTACTTTGCATTGACAGCCCTGTGGCAAACTAAGACACCCAGTATATGATATGAGCAAATTTTAATGGAAGTGACCAATTATTTTATTTAATTATATTAATTTCTTGTTATCTTGCCAGTATAATATGGATGTTCAAGAAGGGAATAAGAAGCAAAAACTTGTCTTCCTTTACTAATGCTTATTTTCTTAACTGGTAACTCTATGTCTGATCTCTCAGTCATAGTTGAAAGGAATGGAAGCTTCCAAATCACCCATTAGAGTTAGAGGGCAGAGGCAAAGGGGTTGACTTCTGTGAACACAGCAAGAGAGGACATTAATTATATTGATGAATTTCACAAGGTGCTGTGAAACCCGCCTTGGAGAGGAGGAAGTGCTCTACCTCCTTCACCATCAGCTGTTTATTCAACAGCCAGAAAAAGAGTTTTTCAAGACAACAAATTCTGGATACAATTTTGATCTCCTCTGGTAACAAGTTCCCCTTTAGGGAACATTCATAGGGTTTCCAAGGAGGTTATAAATAGCTTGGTGGAAATCGGTTTGTTCTCTAGAAATGCATTGTATTTCAACAATTCTTAGACAACGTCTATTTAAGCCCATGTGTTAGACCAAATGAGCTCAGAAAATATGTTAATAAGAAATTGATTTAGAAGTCAACACATCCCAAAATTCCTCTGGATACACACATATGAAACTTTATCTTGTTGATCTTGAAAGTTCCAAAAATCAGCTACTTCCTTTCAGCACTTTTACTGATTTTTTAGAATTTATATCCAGTTTTAGTCCAATTTTATTCATAAACCTATTGGACAAATTCCAAGTCTAGTGCTTTTTCTCTGCAGAGCTCAAGCAAAAATACTTCTCTTAATTGGATACTTATTGAACTTCATGGGTGTGTTGAGAATGTGTTTTAAAACTGTGCCAAGATCCTTCAAAGTTCAACATTAAGTGGCCATTGAATAACACAACATTTAATAATCACTGGCTATCTGATACTTTGCCTTTGAAAAATATAAAGCTTAAAACAGACCAGGAGAATAACAAATAATACTGATTGCTCAAATTTGTAACATGATACATAGCTGCAAAGCCTAGTCCCATTCATCCCATCATTTTGTTCCTTACAGCCATCCTGGGGAGGAGGCAGAATAGGGACAACTATTCCTGCTACATATAAGAAACCGAAGTGCAGAGAATTTAAGACTTACACCCCCGCCCCCACGACTGTGGCAAAGATGGAAAGCTAGGGCTCACACATGGATTATCTGAAACCAAGTCTAATATATTTCTACTTCGCATTATTAGGTTCCTCATTGCTTCCAAAAACATGAAAAGTATTTCCTTTAATAAGAGACACAAAATGTTTATACTTATACTACAGCTGATGGCGATGATGTGTTCTGGACAGACCTGGTCTGATTTTCCCCAAACTGTCCAGCACAGCCAATAGATCACACGACACAGTTTTTAAAGTCTTAATACCTTCTTCCTAAAAATGAAGGAATACATGTGCACATTGTCTCACAAAAGTGCTGTTGTGGCTTTCTGAAATGAAAAACCTCAGTTACTTCGGCTAGATGCATAGTAAGAAGGTATCTATCAGCACTGTGGTTTCTACAAATTGATAGATTCAATGGGAGGATAAGCAAGAATAAGAAAACATATGCAAGAGCCATCCACAGTCCTGCTAATATCTAGGACATCCACCTAGAAACACAGTTCCAGCTAAATAGTCAATGTTAAGGCAAACACATTCAAAGCAATACATACACCAAGGAGTTTCAAATTCAGGTGCTGTAGCCACCTCGAAAGGGATAAAATATGTGATATAGCTAAGAATAAGCAAGGATACTGTGAGATTCGTTTAGTTAGCTGAATGCATGAAAATATTTTAACTGTTGTACTCAATACCATATTTTAATATAAGTCTCATAGAAATAAATTTGCTTTGCCTGTAAAACATATTTGTTGGTAGTACAGCCATTCATTTTGACCTTTAACTCTACTTTTCCTGTTTTGCTGTATGTGTTTCTGAAGGGAATTTGAAATTCATTCACTTTTAGAAATTCAGAAACTGAGAAACGGTATTGCAATATAAGGATCCAATATTAAAACCTCAAGTTCTCAATCAATTTATTATAATCTGGGAAGATTTTTAAAGTTGAAGAGATGAGGCAGTGCCAACAGAGAAATTTAATTATATAACAGCGTATATTAACATTACATATATGTTTTACATTCCTTTGGGCTATAAGTTTCTGATGTATACTTTAAGGTCATTCAAACAAATACTGTCCATTTCTGAACATTTTTGGATTAAAAAAATGCTTGTCATTGTCCACCAAGAGTCCAGCAAACAAAACAAAAGATAAAACCCCCACAACATTTCCTTTTACTCTAAGTAACACAATCTGAAAAATGCAGATTGCAAAACAAGTATCATGATGCTATACCTATTCCAAGACTTCTTGACCTTTTTATGCTGAGTGTGTCTTAATCTCTAATGTTTAGATATATGAGTCACTATTTACCAGGTATTGAGAATGACAGAAGAGCCTAAAAGATCAACTTCCCTTCTATTCCTAAATTCACTGCATCCTGGAAGCTTCATTTATGGTATCAGTCACTTTTATAGAAAATTCAGTAATAAGGTGGTGAACTTCAAAAATATGTGGACTCACTTTCATTGAATTCATTATTTCCATGATCCTGCCAGGTATTCATTATCTGGTTTGAAGTCAGTAAAACGAAAGAATAATTCAAGTCATGATATTATATGCAGATATACTAATTTTTGAGATTCTCCTGGATTTATTAGAGTTTTTTTTTTACCACAGTGATTTTTTAGGTCATTCCTTATTTATGTCAGTGTGGTAGTTAGAGGCCTTTTTGGATGCCGGAAAAGATCATGTCCTTAGAGCTAATCCATTCCTGTGGGTGTGAGTTTATTATAGGTGGGAACTTTTGATTACTTCAGTTAAGGGCCTTTGATTAGATTACTTTGGTAGGACATGACCCAGGGTGGGTCTTAATCCTCTTACTGGAGTTCTTTATAAACTAGATGAGGATGGAGAGAGACACAGAGAGGAAGCCCCAGAAGCTGACAGAGAGAAAAGCCACAGAGACAAGTGAAACTCATGGAAGGTAAGAAAGGAAGCCACGGAAAGCTGGAAGCTGAAATCAATGGACCATGGGAGAGAGGAAACCAAAAGCTGAAGCAATGAAGCCCAAAAGAGCAGGGAGAGACCAGCAGATACCTCCATGTACCGGTCTTCAGGGAGAAAGTATCACCTGATGATACCTTGACTTGGACACATTTTCATGGCCTCAGAACTGTAAGATTATAAGTTAATAAATCCCCATTGTAAAAGCCAACCCATTTCTGGTCTATTTGCTTTCAGCAGGTTTTAGCAAACTTAAACAGTCATTGATGAGGTACCTTTATTCTGATATACTCTTTTTTTTAAATTGAGGTAAAATTTATGTACAGATCTTAAGTACACAAATCACATATACACCTGTGTAACACTCAGTCAAGCCATAGAACATTTCCATCACTTTAAAAAGTTCCCTTCACCCTTTATAGTGATTCCCCACTCCTTAAGACAACCACTGTACTGGTTTCTATCATAGATTAATTTTCTATCATAGATTAATTTTGACAGTTTTTAAACTTGATATAAATGAAATTATACAGTGAGAATTTTTTGAGATTTATTAATATTGTTGCTTTATATGAGTCCATTTTTTAACAATTACATGATATTCCACTGTATGACTATGCCATGATTTATATATCCTTTTCTATTTTTGATGGATATTTGGCCTATTTCTGGTTTGGGCTTATTATAATTAACACTGCTATAACTACTCCTATATAAGACATTTGGTAGACATGAGCACGGCTTTATATTAGTTATATACCTTG
Source organism: Cabassous unicinctus (assembly GCA_029593785.1). Classification (NCBI taxonomy): domain Eukaryota; kingdom Metazoa; phylum Chordata; class Mammalia; order Cingulata; family Chlamyphoridae; genus Cabassous; species Cabassous unicinctus. Next base: position 10,577 of record JAQZBX010010039.1, read on the forward strand.
GTGTAGAAATGCCGGATTGAGGAGGGGGCGGGGATATTAAATTTAATTTTAGTTGTTAAATAGTAGCCCAATAGTTTGCAAGGGTGGTTGTAATGATTTATACTCTCATCTATAATGTATGATAGTTTCAGTATTCCACATCCTCAGTAACACCTGATATTGTCAGTCCTGTCCATTTAAACCATTCTGGTGGGGATGTTGTGATTTCTTATCGTGGTTTAATATGCATTTCTTTGGTTGCTAATGATGGCAAACATAATTGTATGTGCTTACTTCTGTTTGCATATTTTCTTTAACGAAGTGTCTGTTCAAATTTGGTTAACCTTCCCATGCCCCCCCAAGATGGCTCCTTTGTCTGTTTGCTCATTGTTTTTGCTCATTGTTTGTGCTCGCTGTTTGCGCTCGTTGACTGTTCATTGTTTTTACTCATTGTCTGTTTTTTCTTTAGAAGGCACCAGGAACTGAACCTGGGACCTGCCATGCAGGAGGTGGGCATTCAACTGCTTGAGCCACATGTGCTCCCTGCACGTTTTTTGTGGGTTTTTGCTCGTTATCTGCTTGTTGTTTGCTCATTGTTTTTGCTTGTTTGTGCTTGTTGTTTGTTTGTCTTCTTTAAGAGGCACCAGAAACTGAATCCAGGACCTCTCATGTGGGAGGTGGGTGCTCAACTGCTTGAGCCACATCCACTCCCTTGACCTTCTTTTTATTATTGATTTGTAGGAATTATTTATGCAATCTGGGCACAAAAGTCCTTGGTTAGATTTTGTATTAAAAATATTTTCTCTCAGTCTATGGATTTCCCTTTTTTAGTGCTATTTTTGGAAGAGCAGGAGTTTTAAATTTTTATTTTGACTACTTTATCCTTTTTTTCTTTTATTGTTAGTACTTTATGTGTCTTCTTAATTATTTTATTGTGATAAATAATGTGTGTAAGTTTGGTATTATTTCTTCTTGAAATGTTTGAGAATTTACCAGTGAAGTCATCTGAGTCTGGACTTGTATTCATGGGAAGATTTGAAATTACAAATTCAATTTTTAATAGATATATGATGTATGTAGGATCTGCATTGGTGACCCTTTTTTCAGTTAAGATTTGGGTTGTTTACTTTTTAAAATTGAATTGTTTTCTTCTTGGGTTGTTTTTATTTATTTCAAAAGGAAATAAAATTTATTAATATTTCAGAAAACATTAAGCTTTGCTATTGCTTGTTCTAATTCCTTGATTTCTGTCTTTACTTTTACTACTGCCTTCCATCAACTTACTTTGGTTTAATTTGATTAACTTCTCCTAGATTCTTAAGTTGGAAACATAGATCAGTGATTTCATACTTTTCTTCTCTTCTAATACATGCATTTAAAATTATAAAATTTCCTCCAAGTACTGCTTTAGCTTCATCCCACAAAATTTTATGTGTTGTGATTTCATGATCATTAAATCTGAAATATTTTAAAATTTATTCTTAACCTGAGAAAATTTGTTTTACCTCTTCATACTTCTTCATCTCTAACATGAGAAATAAATGGGAAGTAAAATTATCCCTATGGTCTCTTTGTATTTACCATCTCTAGCTATTAATTAGTTGATTATATCAAATTATAAGTATTCATTGGCCGTAGTAGAGCTGGCCCTTAGAATTTGACAAGTTTTAACTTCTGATATATTTTAAAATATAATGTATTAAAATACTTTTCCAAAATTGTTTAATATGAAAATATTTGAATTTGGAAGATGCTGCTCAAAAACTTGCTCTAGGACTATGCAATCCTAAAAAAGTGAAACCATATATCATATCCATTAACAATGGGAGACAGAAACCACAATCAACTGAATATAGTAATATAAGTGGTGTTTATGTCTGTAGGATAGGTATAAAATCAATGATAAAGCATTAAGAATGAAGAATACTACTGAGAAGTCAAAAATCTGAAATTATAGGAAATTACAGGAAAAAGAAGAGCTTCTCTAGATGGGACACTATAGAAAAAAAAAAGTAGCAATAGAATTTTTAGTTGGGCATGTGTCCACCTAGCTAAAAACTACTTTTCTTAGGCTACCTTGCAGCTATAACTAAATCGTGGCTAACAGGATACATGCAGAAGTGTTATATATCCTCCCCTTCGTGTGGTGAAAGCTATTTGCTGTCTCTGCTCTATCATTTATAGCAACAGATCACAACTCTAATCTGATTATTTCTTTCTTCTCTGAGAGTGGCATCTAACATCCAAGACTTGACTCTTTTTTAAAACATGTATCATACAATCTAGGATTGTGTAATACATTTTTCTGAAAAATTAATAAATTCTGCTTAAACCCCCAAGAATGTGTTGTGGCCAGTTGATAATTTCTGTAATGGAAAGCCTAGTAGGCCACAAGCCCTGGATTTTGCACAGGGAAGGTATATATCAATATGTTCAGTCACTATTTCTAAAAGTATTTGTGCAGGGTATAAAAAAGGCACCTGTCGGAAAAACTCCTCCATCAGGGCCATGGTCCACCGGTGGTGCAGATTCCAGTACTTGGCTGGGTGGCTGATGTCTGCTGCATGGAGAATCAGGGACATGGCTTTGGCTCTGTCAATCCTGTCAAACCAAGCACGTACTTAAATTATTAGAACAAAGCAACCAATTATAGTCTTTTCCCAGTCCAAGGCCATGGAACTTCATGAGAAGAAAGTAACTTACCCTTCAGGCTGCTGCAAACTGCTTCTTATAGTTTTAATCTGCTGGAAGTGGCCTGACATGTCTGTAGATAAAACCATTTCAACCACAAGGTTCCGAAGATCTCTGTGGAATCATCAAAAGGAGAAAGGTTAATTTGGCACTTGGTTATTCTGAAATGGAACAGAACCTCTAATATTGTCAATTACATTTTATTTTTCTTAATTTATATGAATATGATAGTTGTTTTGTTTTGTTTTTTTTTACTATAAAAGTGCTCACAAAAGTTTAACATTATTTCATCTTATAACCCTCATGGATTTAGGAAGTTACAAGAGAGTTATCTGAGAATGATGCTGTTTGGCATCTCCCTGGAAAAACTAGATGCTTCTCCCTATCTCTCCCTTCTCTTCCCCCACTCATAATTCCTCACTATTGTTTTTATACCTGAAAGGATCATAGGTCATTTTAAAAGAAAACTATTCTAAATAGAGTATTTGTATGCTTTGAAGGAAAAACAACCTCGTGAGGCTTGAGACCATTCTAAATCCATAATGTCAAAAAATTAAAGGCTCAGGGTCTGAGGAAAGAGGGACAAGAAGGGCATAGATTCTCAACACCCTCCCTCTCCTTCCTCATTTTGTACCTTTTCAATAAAACTACTACTATTAATAAAACCACCACCACATATTCAGTATTTATTTATTCATTCCATTTGCACTATTGTATGTGCTTTCAATATATTAAGGAATTTTAATCCTCATAACAGCCTAGTGAAAGGATATTGTTGTTTCCCACCTGATGAGACTGAGTGGTTTGCCCAGAGTCACACAGCTAGCATGCTGCAGAGACAAGATCCAACCCCAAGATTTTTCACACCCAAAGCTAATACCCGGATCACTCCACTGCACCAACCCTCCAGAAAAGCCAGGATGCCAAAGTGAGTGGGGTTCTCCATTTAAGTATATGGGGCCCTGGCCCTATATATCTTATTAGAGTCATCAGTACTATTGAGAATATTAATGAAGAAACTGTAAATATGGTGAACATATCCCAAAGTATGGGCATGAAGAACCCATTCTCACACAATGTAGAAATGAATTACCCCAGCAAAGGACTGCATATTCCTCAGCTTGTTGTTTGTTCTGTACAGAAAGGTAATAAAAACAATCACTTATACCAGAACCCATATTTTGTTTCCATCCTGTAGTATTGCTTGAAGAGAGCTAGTGTGTCCAGTAGAGGAAGTTGAATTAAAGATGTGGGTAAACTTGAATTGTGATTTTGTCTTCAAGATGTTTTACCCAAAGATGGTATGATTCAATGATTTGTTTTAAAAACAACTAATATCGGAGGTACTTGTTGAAAATTATGGGGTGCTCAAATGAATTGAATTCTCGGATGAGAGACATGAAAAATCAATACTCTGCTTTACTGTCATGATATTGGATAGATTAAAGAAAGGGAAACTATTAAAGGTAGGCGATAAGATTATTCTCAATTACAACTGGTACTCAATTATTAATAGAACCATATTCCAATAGCAACTGAACCAAAAACACTCATGTTAACTAAAGAAACCAAGACTAAAGTTATAGTAAATCGATAAGAATGCAATGAATACATTGTGCCTTTGCACATAATGACCAGTAAATCCTAGATATTATTAATAATTGACTAATAGTATGTCAATAAACTAAGCAAAATAGCACACAAGGGAAATGTTACTTAATTTCTGAATTTTTCTTGTCAAACATTTTTAACTATTTAATTTATTCTTACTTAAAAAAGATGTTTTATGAAACACGCAGCCAACAATGGACAATGGTTGTGGCTTACTCTCCATTTGAGGCTTAGTCCTTGTTTCAATAGAGCTGTACAGACAAATAGAAAATCTAGAAGCCATTCTTTAAGAAGATATCCTTGTTTTAATTTTTGGTAAAATGTTGTCAAGGTTATAGTAGCAAGTAGATCTCTTATAGTTTTTTGGAAACAGTATTGGCTCTAGTAAATTCAACAATCTACATGATATGTTGGTGTATTAGTCAGCCAAAGGGGTACTGATGCAAAGTACCAGAAATCTGTTGACTTTTATAAAGGGTATTTATTTGGAGTAAAAACTTACAGTTACAAGGCCCTAAAGATTCCATCCTAAGGCTGTTTTCCCACCAAAGTCTGTTGCCATGTGTTGAAGCAAGATGGCAGGTGAGCTCTGCCTGGTCTCTCAGGCATTCTGAGCTGCTCAGCTGCTCTGTTCTCTTCAGCTGCAAACTATCAGGCAAATGGCTCATCTCTCTTCCTGGGGCTTTAGCTGTTTGAGCCTTCTCCTTTTTGTCACATGGCAGGACTGAAATGATGAATTCTCTCCTCTTCTGTGTATCTTCTTGAGTGAGTGTTCATTTATATCAGCCCACCAAGGGGGTAGGGACTCAACCAGAGTCATGCTGTACTGACATGGTCAAATCAAAAGCCCTAAATTGATTTACTCAAGTAAACTTAAAACCTTTGAATTTAATACAATCAAAGGGTATCATACCCAGAGGAACAGACCAATTTACAAATATAATCTTTCTTTTTGGGGATTCATAAATAATCTCAAACTGCCACATTCAACCCTCTGAATCCCAAAAAAGACATTAAAATATTTAAAAAACCCAAAAACCTCAAATCAGTAACAATGCTAAGTACAAAATCACATCACAATCATTTTATAGAAATACAGTTTTTCTTAGGGCAAAGTCCTCTCTGGCTGTAGACCTGTGAAACTTACAAAAGAAATTATTGCTTCCAATATACAAAGGGACAGACATAGGATAAACATTTGCATTACCACAAGGAGAAGTTGGGAGGGAAACATGTGTCACTGGTCCCCAATATTTCCAAAAACCCACAGGGCATACTCCATTCTATTTCAAAGTCTGAGAGTCATTCTTAAGATGATGGTTTCTTCTCCTCCTTGGGGCCTCATGGGAGCCCACCCTTTCCACAGGCTTGCCCAACAGCCATTTTCGTGGTTCCACCTTCATCAAGCATCTGGGTGGTGACTGAGCACCAGACCTCATCCTCCAAGAATGTTGGGGGATCGCCACACTTTACCCAATCTCTGGGGTAGAGTCTCAATCCCCTAAGTACAGAGAGGTGGCAGCAACATTCTCCCTAATCTCTGGCATATATAGGTCCAATCTCCGCAGAACAGTGAGATGCTGACCTGCCCTTCCCTAATCTATGGGGAACAGGCCCACCCTTCTCAGAGCAATGGGGTGTCAACCTCACTCTCCCCAACCCATGTGGAACAGGCCCATCTATCTCAGAGCACTGGGGTGGCAAAAAACTTCCTGAACAGAGGGCTGGAACATCCACCCTCTTCAAATGCCAGGGCAAACATGGGTGGGGTTCCTCTCTCAGCCCAAGGAGATGTCTTAATTCCAGACCTCAGTTTCCATGGTTTTCTCTTAAAGCTGTTTTCCCTTCCATCTCTCCCCTCTCTGCCTCTTTTAGTTCAGGCTGACAGTGGTTTTGTTCATACAGATTTCGCAAAAAGCTTGTTGGTTTAGCATGCTGGAAGCAGGGGTCGAAGCCATCAGACAGTAAGATTTTCCACAAGTCTTTCCTGGATAACTGTGTTTTCAATCCTGACTTACAAGTTCCAAGTTTAGTTACTTCCTCAAATGGGACACTATCATCTGAGGGCTTGATTTCCAAAGGCTTGAAATTTCTGGAATCAGTTTTTGGTTTCTTTGTGCCCAACAATTCAGTTCTCACCTTATCTCTTTCCTTTATATTTTGCTGTAAACTGCAAGAAGAAGCCAGGCTACATTTCCCACATTTAGTTTTGAAATCTCCTTGGCTAAATGTCCAAGCTCATACTTTTCAAATTCTGCCTTCCATATAACATCAGGAATCAATATTGATAAGTTCTCTGCAACTTTAAATCACAGAACGCCTTTTCTCTACTTTCCAATAATAGCTTCATCATTTACTTCTAAGGCCTCATCAAAAGTCTTGTTAGTGTCCATATTCCTACCAACAGTCTCTTCTATCAAGCATTTCACAATTCCTCCAAAAAATACCCCTTACCCATTTATAAAACCATTCTAGCATTTTTGGTAATTGCAAAAGCACCACCTCACTGTACCAAATTCTGTATTAGTCAGCCAATGGGATGCTGATGCAAAGTACCAGAAATCTGTTGGCTTTTATAAAGGGTATTTATTTGGGGTAAAAGCTTACCGTTTACAAGAGCCTAAAGAGTGCAACCCAAAGCTGTTTTCTCACCAAAGTCTTGCCATGTGTATTAGCCAGCCAAAGGGGTGCTAATGCGAAATACCAGAAATGGGTTGGTCTTTATAAAGGGTATTTATGTGGGGTAGAAGTTCACAGTTACCAGGTCATAAAGCGTAAGTTTCTTCTCTCATCAAAGTCCATTGCCATGTGTTGGAACAAGACAGCTGCCAAAGTTTGCCAGGGTTCAGGGTTCTTGGGTTCCTCTCTTCCCGGGGCTGTGTTTCTCTTCGGGCTTAGCTCCTCTGTTTCCTCCACAAGGTCAGCTGTAGACAATCAGGCAAACGGCTCGCTTCTCTTCTTCTGGGGCCTTCTCTCCAACATCAAAACTCCAACTTCAGAACTGCTGCAACTCTGTTCTTTGTGATGCCTTTTGTATTTTATTTGCCATCCACCAAGGGGTGGGGCTCAACACCTTACTGACGTGGCCTAGTCAACTCCCTAATCGTAACTTAATCATGCCCAGATGAACAGATGAACAGATTACCATAATCCAATATATATTTCTGGAATTCAAACTGCCCAACGGCTACACCATGTGTTGAAGCAAGAAGGCAGGTGAGCTCTGCCTGGTCTCTCAGGCAATCTGAGCTGCTCAGCTGCTCTGTTCTCTTCAGCTGCAAACTATCAGGCAAATGGCTCATCTCTCTTCCTGGGGCTTTAGCTGTTTGCGCCTTCTCCTTTTTGTCACATGGCAGGACCAAAATTATGAAGTTCTCTCCTCTTCTGTGTGTCTTCTTGAGTGAGTGTCCATTTATATCAGCCCACTAAGTGGGTGGGACTCAACCAGAGTCATGCTGTACTGATATGGTCAAATCAAAAGTCCTAATTGATTTACTCAAGTAAACTTAAAACCTTTGAATTTAATACAATCAAAGGGTATCATACCTAGAGGAACAGACCAATTTACAAACATAATCTTTCCTTTTGGGGATTCATAAATAATCCCAAACTGCCACAGTAGCTATCTGTTAAAACAGCTCTATACAAACCCTTCAATTAGGATGACTCTGAGAACTTACTGAACAGAAATTTACAGAATATTACAGTAGTGAATTATTAGAACAAATTTTAAAGATGTTGAAGAAAAAAAGTGATAAAATCTTATTGATATAGCAAAAGAATCAATGTTGACAAAGAAAAATTAATATTACAACTGTTACCACCTCTGGGAGTGATAATCACAGATAAAGAAATGAACTTACACTCTAGATATAAATAATCTCTTTCTTGAGCTTTTTTGGGAATATGTCATATTTGGGATATTTGGAAATCTCCTTGCTTCCCTTTGCCCTTCTGTTCTCCACATAGCAGTCAACAATGGTCCCTTTAAATCCTTTCAAAATCCGATCTTGCCCTTTCTTAGTTTGAAGCCCTCTTGGGCTACTGTCTTACCTAGAATAAAACGAAAAGCCTGAACTGTGTCCCCCAAACTAAGTGCCTCCTTCTCTGCCCCTTCCCCCATCTCAGAGCATTTTCTACAGTTGCAAAAGTGAGTCCCTATTTCTGGAGCTGGCCTTGAAAAACCAGGAAGCTTTTAACATTTGCAAGAGTAACCATGGGAGATAATGGCTTGTTTTAAACACTGAATTTACCTTTTATGATTAAAAATAAGAAGAGGAAATTCTTGATCTCATGTCACTTCATGTCATTTTTCTTTGGATACAATTATTTTAAACTTTTTCTTTTAAGCCTTTAATATCTGCATCTGAATGGTAACCTTTTTCAGCTTACTTACTGAAATTTAACAAGATCTTGGTTGAAGGACAGGCAGCACTAAACCTGGAGTCCTGAGCAAGAGGCAATCCCGGAATGGCCCAGTTTTGCTGAGTGCAAACTTTCAGAGGGAATGGTCTAAGTCCCCGGAGCAACATAATGTGACAAAACTTCTGCCAGATTATTGAACTGAATTCTGGCCTGTGATGACACCTACTTTTTAGGAGAACCACCACCTCCATGGGATGAAAGAGGTTGAAGCGATCAGGAGGGAAAGGAAAAGCTGCCCGGGGGCCTGTGGTGACTCTCCTCCCTGCACAGCTTCATTGCCGGTTCCCCTGCATGCTCGACCCTAACGTAAAGCATCTGGTTGGGAACCTCCCAATCCATGATAGGTCGTGCTTGTTATAACATATAACTATTTAATTTGCAATGCATTTGCTTATGATGCCAGAAAAAAAGAAAAAATATATATAACAAGAAGTGATTTGGTTACATATGACTAAAATGCTGACTTGCTTTTCCTTGAATTGAAAGCAAGTGTTAGGTATTTCTCTTAGACATCTTACAGATAACATCTGTGTGGCCTAGAGAAAGCAGATGTGCGGGTGACACCTAAAGTCCATGAGCCTGAAAAGCTGGCATGTTCATTCTTACAAAATTCTGGGTACCTCTTGCATGCAAGTTCAACAGTTGCCCCATTGTTATGATATAGAGGCAGGAATAACAAAAGACCATCTTGATGACTATTCCCGTAGAGTCCCACATCTGGGTCTTCATCCTGCTTGGAATGCAGTAGGTGGACTTCCTGGGTAGGCGATATCTACCTGGGTGGGGAAGGACTCTAACCTTGGAGTGCTCAGGCAGACACTAATTTGCATAAATGGAAAACAATGCTCCTCCTCACAAATTCTGTTTTACAAAATAGTTATTTTTCAATATGAAATGTATTTATGTTAATATTTCATAAGAAAAAACATTTTAAATATTTTTACATTTAAAAATAAATTAATAAATACTTTAAACATTTTTTAGTTGTGAGAGACCTTGAAGGACTGAGAATTTTGCCTCCACAGCTCTTCCTCTGTAATGCCTTTAATAAAGTCCAGATGTCCAAACAATGCTTGCTAATAGGCGAGAACAATAATTCCCTTCCAGAAACTACCTAAATTTTGGTCCACACCCTCCTGCTAAAGCCCCATAGACCATCTTCCCTAAGTTAGAACACTCCTTTGGAGCCTTCCCATGCCAAGCATTTTCAAATTCAAGTTTATGCTAATGGTTCTCTAGTTGCTTGTTTTTCCATACAGTTTTAATTTCTAACATAGTAAAGATCAATATATAGCACATATAATCAAGATGATTAATTTCTAAGATCATAAAGGGGTTCAGAGCTTAGAAAGTTGCTTATATCAAATTGATATATGCAGACTTGAGAATATACAGGGAATAATAAATGTGCAATAACCTAAATGAACACAACTAATGATTTTCTCACAAACAGTGCTTCCTAGAGGAGGCAGATCTCCAATTATGGGCTCTATAGAATAAATGGATTTCACTTTAAATTTATACACTTGCCTTTTTGTCTCTAATTCTTAAGAGCAAAAAACAAATGTTGTTGTTTACATTAATTCTGCATGGGCAAAGCTCTATAGTTTGTCAGTTTGCACGGTTTCTGAATTTCTGTGACCTATGGTAGATTTCCATAACACAAAAGGATGGTCTCTTTTGTGAGACAAATACATGGTTTAGAAAACAAAATACAAATTTCAATGGGGAAATTATGAGGCTCATTAGTGGATGTAAACATTAAAGTTAAAGTTGGACAGTTTCAAGTCATAAGTTAGGTAAAGTATATCTCCCACCATCCTTCCCCTCTGTCCTTTCTCTCTTGTCATTAGCATCTTACAGCAAGAATTGAAAGTGGGAAAGGTTAGGCATGTAGAGTTGAAAGATAAAAATATAGGATATCCAGTTAGATTTGAATTTCAGGTAAACAACAGAATTTTTAATGTAAGTCTCTTTGTATTTAAGACAAAATTTTTTTTCTTTATCTGAAATTCAGATTTAAGTAGTCATCCTTTATTTTTATTTGATAAATCTAGCAATTCTATAGTCAAGTGAAGGACACAATGGTGTCCAAAATATAAAGAAGGGGGAAAAGTTATGGTGAGTGGTAGGGTTGTTATTTTTCCCTACATGTCAACAGTATCAACTTTACATGTTATTTCTTTCAAGCAAAGAGATGCCTTAGGAACACATGAACCATTTCTCTCTGCCCGTGGGTCATTTTAGAATATTTTTAATGTTCAAACATTTTAATTCTTTATTTTGAAAAAGTTGAACTCCACATATAGAAAAGTCATCCATTCAATTGGTGCTGGGTTTGTAGCATGGGTAAGGCATTGGCTTTTATGTTTTCTTCACTTTAAGTCACATAATTTATCATTTCCCTGCAATCAAATTTCCTCTAGCCTTCCTCTGAAACTCACCTCCAGTCATCTTTGGATAAATTTGCCATAATATTCATTTCTTCTTCTTGCATAAGTCGATAAGCTGCACTTACATGATGATTCTCAAGAACGGACCGATCATTATACAAAATGGCAGAATCTGACCTAAGAATAAAAACACAATGCTCAGTATAGAATTTCTTTTTTAGACTTCTTCAGTATCTAGTAAGAGCTAGTCAAATTTCAAGACATTCTATGAGTAAAAATCCTATAATTGAATACCTAAAATTGTGGAAATTCTGAGATTCCTTTTAATTATCATAGTCTAAATGTGTTTATGCCCTTTCCTTTCAATTTGTAATCCAGATACCTGTGAAATACCCTAGCTAAGCCAAGGAGAAAAAGAATTACTTAACATTGTTATTCAATCAGTGAATAAATAAACTTCTTTACACCCATTTCAGATAGTTGATTACCTCTCCTACTGTGTTGGACTAAAATTACTTTGGGGTAGGGAATGGTCAGGATGACTAAAATTATTTTGTCTGTTTATGATTCTAGTATTTCCTCACTTATAATTCTGTGATTAACTTTGAAAAGTATAGGATCTGTTGCTTTAAATTAAACTGGTGACAGTCATTTTTTTAGGAAAAAATTTAAAGTATATGTTTCAATACCAATTTATACTGAACATTTTATTTTAAAATGAATTCATGAAGGGAAGGATTTTATTGCTTACATTTCTGTTCCTTTGTATCATTTCATAATCAAATAAACTACTCCAAATTGCCTTGTTGAATTTGGTATTCTAGCATAAAGTTTGAAATATTCCAAGTATTTTCATATCTGTATCTGCTTCGCCTTCTTCTATCCTCCTATGTTGCCAGAGCATTGTGCAAATAGAGAAGAAGCAGTGCTAATATGCCCAATGACTTAACATGGTGACCCCCTTCATATAATTTGACAAGTTGGAGGAAGGACAGAAAATATAGGAAAAGGAACGTCAAGCTGAAAGTGTAGCAACTTTGCTATGACTTCCTCTAACACCAAGGCTTTCCTTCCTCCAGCAGATGTATACACTGTCAGCAAGTTTTTCTTTTGTCTGCCTCATTAAGACTTTCTGTTTCAGGCTTTTGGTAGGTACAATCCTAGTTAGAACTCAGCATTGGTGCTACTACTGAATGTTTGCCAAAGATAAATAAAGAACTAAAGAAATCTGACCTTTGCTATGAGCAACCTACTCAAGATCTGTATCTGATAGTCTGCCTGATAAAGAATTTTCATTATTAATCCAACATAGAGGAAATGACCTATCAGACACTAGGATAATGACTTCCTTCTTTCTTTCTAGTACTATCAGAAAGGTGGAATGACGTAGGCATTTAGCTAATAGCACATATCTCCAAAATAGATTTCCTTTTAAAGATCTCAGCTAAGGCTTAGAAATCTCTTAACCAACAATCATAGCTCAATACACAGAGTGCTGAACAAGGAAAATATATATGCATTGCTTATTTAAGAAAGAATTACGTTTATTCCCAGAAGTTGCTGAGATCATGGGAAAACTGTGATTAATTATTTATCACTTACATCACATGGTCCCAAATCTAGCCAAGGTACTTTTGTCAGGCTTAGTACATGAGCTGGCTACATAATATTACTGTCTCTTCCTTTAAGAAACAAGCAAAGATGTGTTTTTTAACTAGAATTAATTGAAGCAAAGTGTGCATGATTATGTTTCATAAATCCAACAGGATGCTGTGAATATGGCATGGTCTTAATGTTTACTGAGATGGTCTCTAAACTGCTAAGAAAAGAACAGGACTCTCAGCAACATCCAGTATCCATGGAAACAGGTAGCTCAACATTTTATTTTCATGAAGAGGAAATTATTTCCATTTACTTACACTTTCAAGGATTTCATGAATTATAATATCTGTATGGAACCAAAAATCTAGCCTTTTACTATGCTTTAAATTACTTTTCAGTCATTTTGTATTATGAATTAAATGGGTTTTCATGTTAGAAAAGCACTCTAAATCCAAATAACAAAGAATAAGATAAAATACAAAAAATTGTTCATAACAGTTCATTTTTCATTTCAGATCTTATTTCTCCTTGGACAAAATGTGAAGGCAATAGAGGGAATTAAAAAAAAAAAACCATGTTGCATTTGTGATGATTGCAAAATTTTTGTTCACAGAATTTTCAAGTTCATTAGAATTAGTCCATTAAATAATTGACTCTTGTAGACAATTTATAAAAAAATTGGTAAAAGGCAGGAATTTTGTTTCATTTTATATAGTGTTTAAATGTAAATTTGGGATATATTTCTCCTCCTTCTTCATCTTGGAGTAGCTCAAAGGATAGGCTAATCAGGACTCTTCATCCAGTTGCACATGAAAGGTAAAAGGAAAAAGCTAGAAGAAATGATCTCATTCTGCTGCTGGAGATGGCAGGTCCATTACCTTTACTTATACCATTAGTTACAAATCACCTGCTCCCTGCTTCAACCCTTAAAATTGTAGTCCTGTACATTTTCTATCTCAGCAATGAGTTGTCTTTAATGAAAAACACACTCATTATGGATTAGGTAGATGTAGAAGAGCCTTTGATAAGCAGCAATTATATGCATGGTCTTCCTTGCCTTTGATGTTTAACACAAATAAAGTACATCCTGCAAACATGTGGCTAATAACATTCCTAACCCACTAACAGACTCCACATTCTTCCTTCTCCCTTTGTGCCATGCCAATCAGGGGTACTCTGGGATTTCTTTCATTCCAGGGATAGACAAAATGCTTCCACCAGTGTCTCATGTTTGAATTCAACTCTTCCTCCGCCTTTCCATTATTTGTAAGCCCATCCCATTTCAGGCTATAAATGGCTGGAACCCTCATGTGTCCATTACTGGCCAAGAGAGGCAAGTCGCTTAGAACAGAATGGATTGAGAGTCAGCATCCTGCTTCTCAATCCTGCCACTGCCATCAGGTGGCTGTGTACATGTGCATAGGATGTCTCACCTCTCAAGATCTTCATTTTCTTTTCCTAGACTGTGAAGTGTAGATCAGATGATCTATAGCACGGATCTCCATCAATTTAGACTCCTGTTAAGTTCTAAAATGTCTCATATTTTAATAAAGTCTGTTGTATACTCCCCATATCAAAATAATTCCTTATGGCTAGAAAATTAATATACTGAAATACTGATATAAAAAACAAATGAACAAACAACAAACAAAATAGTACTAGGTTTAGTTTCCCCTCAAGCCAAGAATAGAGGGTTCTACAATGATTCCAAAGAGATGTCAGTCTCTGACACCTCAATCTTCAACATTCCTGATTAGTGAAAGATCTATAAAGTCTCTCAAAATTAAGTTGGATCTTGATGGTTCCTAGACCAAATTCTGCCTCTCAGGCATTGAGATCTCAGCTTGTCTAAAAAGAGCTTAGGGTATCTTTCACTCCGATATTTTTATTCTAGTAATTATCATTATCACCATGATTAAAGAATCTCATTTTCCAATTATTTTAAATTTAACACTCTGTGTCAACTGAGAAGTGAAATTTCTTTGATTTATGGATTTTTTTCAGAAGTGCAATCTTATTACTTTCAAATACATAATGATGTGCAAACTGGCACCTTAAATAATATGTTGCAAGATTTGCTCTCTCACTGGTGCAATAGTTAACAGTGTAAGTGCTGGACAGAGAGACATTTTTTCACACATTTTTATGTTCTTCAAATTGCTGATTATGTTGCAAAATATATACAAGACTCTTGAAACATAATAGTTGGTTGCAGCCTAACAGGTTTTGCTAAAATTGCTTAAACCTACTCTTGTCAGAAATCTTCATTTAAAAAAAAATTAAGTAATATGCCAAAGAATAAATTTCAAATTTTGTCTTAGAAAAGTTGTGAATACTGTATCTAACTTACCTCGTCTGAATATGGAAGTTGTTTGTGGTCCCTGTATGCTCATAATCATGAATGGCAGCAGCAAAGACCATTGCTAAAATTTCCAGTTCGGTGAGCCAGTGCTAGTAAATTAAAGAAAGATTCCAACATATTTAAAAAGTAGAGGCCATGTTGCCTTTATTCAAAAAAGATTTTCTGTGTACCCAGTATATACAATCATATAAAATATTTTTTATTGATGTTCCGTTAATTTTTTCTTCCTATTTCACTTGCATTAATTGTGCTTAATAGATGCTTCATGAGGTCAATGATTGTTTCATGGCTTGTAAGTTCAAAATTCAGGCATTAGAACTGTGTTCGCTAACTGGAAAATAAGTAGGTTCCTGTGATTTCAGAGATGAATCCTGACTGGATTTTGAATTCACAGCCTTATCAGTATTGGTTCTGGTCAAATCAATTACAGTTTAATCATTCCCACGTAGAGTTTATACATCATTAAAATGCCTTTTAGCACAAGTTTTATAGAAGACCCTGCTATGAGAAAAATATCCATCTAAAAGTTGAAATAGTTGCTGCTCATTAGAGAAACTGGACTTAATTTGCTATTTTGCTAGAATCCCAGTAACTCTTTTAAATCTTTAAATAATAAAGATTAAATATTTGAATAATCATATTCTATGACTGTGTAATTATAGTTAATAATGATAAAGGAAAGAAAAAAATGCCTTTCATATAAAATCCAGGACTGCTTTCCTCATATACATTGAGCCTTCTATTATAAACTGAATGATTTAACAACATTTCTCCACTATCATAAGTCCATTTAGAACAAATTCAATAGTTTATTCATCACTCATATTTTGTATTATATTTTAAAGTTGCCTAATATGATAGCCATTAACCACATGTGGCTATTTAAATTTAAAATAAATAAAATTTAAAAAAATTAAACTGCCACATTTCACGTGTTCCATAATATGTGGCAAGTGGCTACCATATAGAACAGTGCAGTTACAAGCACTTCCATCATCACAGAAAGTTCTACTAGACAGAGCAGCAGACAGATGGTATTGGATGGCAGTAAAGGGGGATTCAAAATTATATGGGACTTGCTCTTAGCAAATCTTATCCCAAGCACTTGAAACAATCAAAGACCCTTCACAAAGCAACAGAAGAATATAGTGCTAACTACTTGCACAATTAATTGACAGCCACAGAATAAAGGTGCAGTCTCAGGGTGGAGAGTCAGAGAGGCTATTTGACAGCAGTAGACCTTGGAATATGATGGATACAGATTGGAGGCAAGGTAGGGGTGTAGAGGTAGAGGATATTTTAAATAGACATAGCAAATGTAGAATGATATTGTAGGGGCCTGTATGGAAATTGAATTGCTGGAGCATCAAATGAAATGAGGTTGAAAAGGTGTGGAGAGTACGGGCAGAGTTGATTGGCTATCTTGACTAGAGTTTATGAATCTGGATTTTGTACAGAAGGCAAGAGGAAGCCATTGTAGGTCAAAAATGAAAGAGGTGAAAACCGTTGAATCCCAGAATTGCCAAAACATGCTCTTATTAATCTTTGCTCCATTCACACAAACTAACATTCTATTTGGCACATAATAGGAACTTAATATTGTCTGTTGAATTGAATTTCACCAGTTTTGCATTAGAAGAAGGTAGGAGGAAGTAGTGGAAAGAGATTTTGGAATCAGACAATCCTGGTTTTAAATCTTTGTTGATCCTCAGGCAAATGTTATTGATCTTCTTAGCCACAGTTGCAGTGACAACAGAATTAGTGATAGTTCCCCTGCTGGGGTTTAAAAAGAAGTTTAGACCAAATGTATGCACAGTGCCTACAATGTGGTTTGTCTTTTAGTAAAACACGTAAAAAATGATATTTGACTGAGCTTGTTTCCTTAAACACATTATTTGAAGCATTGAATATGGAAAATAATAGACAGCTAACATATCTTTAGCAATTGCATTTCTACTATAAATGCCTCACAGTAGGATGATTGAAGCAGAAATGATTTTCAGATCCACAGGGATTGATATAACTAGCTGTTCTCAGTTTATAGGTGCAATTAATTGTGAGTCATTAAATGGAAGAAAGCGACCTGATTAATAGCCTATACTATAGCCTGAAAAGGGACTGTTTCCAATGGCCCTAAAGAGACTATGGAATTAAGCACTGTGAAATTAATAGCCATTGAAGTTAAACCAGTCTTTGTCTCCCCAGAAACCCATTGTTCTATTAAAGAAAATTATTCTAAGAAAAAAAAATCACCTATTTTCTTAAAATATGGATTTACAGATATAACTGTGTTAAAAAAATTAGTAATACTTAATATCAACTATGAAAATGTAGAATATGAAGCAGCAATTAAATATATATATATATTAAATTAGAAAACCAAGGATGGATTTTAATTATGGATAATAAGCATTATCTAAATATGCATTTAAATATATTATTTTCCTAGCTGTCAAAACTGATTATAAATGTGTTTTCTGTTTCTATTCTCATTAATCTTTGCCTCCCATAAAATAGTACTTCTTCCATGAATCCTCTTATTTATTGCCACACTAGGCCTTAATTTAAGGTAACATTATAATGTAGTTTGGGATGACGGATGCACTAAACTTTCACATTTCATTGATAAAACACAGCTATTTTGTATGAGCAAAAGTCAAATTTTAGACTCATTTTCAGCTCTTAGTTGCTGATTTATTTTATGCAATTGTCATATGAGAATGCTGACTCAGAAAAGAGATGCTTAAATTCACAGATTTTAAGAAATGATTCATGAGGACAAACCAGAGATTGAAACTGAACCATATCACTCTACTCAACTGGAACAGTGTTTAGCACATGCCCTGGGTTCTTAGGATTTCCAGTGGGCAGAAATAAAGAGTGAAAATGATGAATCAAGAGCAAGCTCTACTTCATCTAAACTGCAGGTTCCATTTTGCCTAGAGAAATGCTCAGGTAGACTTATTCTAAAATAATTCCTCAATTTATTTCACAGAGCGGTATTGACTGCCTTTAAGAACATACATGAGAATGCCAGAAAGGAAGGGAATGAAATTAACATTAACTGAACTGGATACTTTTCATCACCTCATTCAATTCCTATAAACATCCTGATAACCATTTACTATGTATTTATTATTTAAATATTTTTATCCTTATTTTGCAGATGAGGGACTTGCATACTGAAGAGGTGACTTAACTTGTCTAAGGTCACAGAGCTATCAAGTGGCAGGACCAGGAATTCAAACCAAAATCTATCTGATTCCAAAGTTTCTGCTCCTTCCATGATCACAAGAGCATTCATTACTCAAGGCAGTAATGCTTGCATTCTTCTGAGTTTTCAAACAGAATTTCTAGCTAAGTCTACTGGATGAAGGAATAGGTAGAAGCTACTGAAGCTCTGATTTAAAACTTATAAGGTAATTTTCATTTCTAAATGACTGAATGGGTGTGTTTGTATGTGTGTGTGTGTGTACAATTTCAGGTCAGAAAATCAGGGAATATGAGAAAGGAATAATATGGAAACAATACTCATAAAAACTGCCTGTGGATTTGTAATTGGGATGTAATCTAATATTAGAAATCAAGTTGACCTAGTAGTGCTTGGTGTGTCCAAAAGAGCACAATTTATTACTCATTTAGTGTGAAGTTATGGGATTGGACACTTTTTTCCTCTATCTCTGAATAGACTGAGGTAGTTTGCTATAACTTACCTAGTATAGAAAGCTTTTATATTATATTAATATCAATATACATAATTAATATAAAATAAATTAATAATTATTGTTAACATTAGGGCAAAATGTGTTATTATGTTTCAGGCACTAGGTTAGGTACTTTATATATAATATTTCATTTACTTCTTTCAGTCATCCTACAAGGTGGTAGAGTTCTTATTAACCAACTTTTAGAGATAAGGAAACAAAGGTAGCAAGAAAGTTAGAAAGGAGTGAGAAAACTAGGAGCATGGTGTCAAAGTTATATCTGATTGGTTCCAAAGTCCACACTCTTCCTACTCATCCAAACAGTGTCACATGGGAAGGCATTTACAGGAGCAGAATTTTTATAATTTAAAGAATAGAAACATAGTAATACATTTTCTGTAGATAGACCTGTGGAAATCTGAGCAATTCCAGTGTTTGGGAGACTGGTCAGAGGATTACAAGTTCCAAAGGAAATAGGTTGCAAGTCATAACTCTGCCTTGTACTCTTAGTACCAAAGAAGAGAACCCGGGTGTTAGGATCCTTCAAATGCCAAGTGTTCTTTGGCCAAGACCCTTGGATGAATTCTTACGCCAAGAGACATTTTGAGGTGGCTAGGCAACACTCTGGGAAACATTTGCTCTTTAGCATAAGGATTGAGCTACTGCATATCACTGTCACTGTGGCACAGGGCTACCAGTTAACCAAGTGACAAAGGGAGAAAACATGACAAGAAGGTGTACAAGCATCAACTTTTCCCTCTACTGCTTACTCCCAGGCTTGAGGGTGTCACTTATGACATTAACAAATGGAAGGACAATGGCTTCATCACAATCCCTTCCAAGTCCTCAGAATGACTTGCAGGTGACAGGCTGCATTAGTCACAGGGCAGTGCTAGAGGCTCCATAAATACCACACTGATAGGGCCAGCCTGAAAACAGGAGGCATCAGCTAAGACACTAAAGCATCAGACTTGAGGGGTGATGAAAGACTGTAAAGGTTTATCTAAATGAATAGTATTTTTAGAAGGCTTTTTTTCACTTCAAGGAACGAACACATTCATAAGTATGAAGATTATTAATACTCACCTACCACTGTTTTGTTGTTTTTTTTTTAATCTAAAGAAAAGCCTATTAAATAACTTCCCCAAAACTTTCAAGTTGGCAGGGTAACCTAGTTTTGACAAAAGTCAATATATTCAAAAATTCATTTTGCCTTTCCCTTTCACCATCGAGCATGAAATTCTTCCTTATTCTCTTTAGTTTAAATGTATTTTCCTGATCAGGGGCAATACTAAATATCTCCCACCAGACAATTTTTGTAATGACCAAAGGGATGTGTAGGGAGACCAATGACACATTGTTGCTAAGGATGAATAAACCAGAAGCAAGTTTCCAAATCAAACCCGCTCCAGTAGAGTGAAGCTACATTTACACTTAGTAAGTAATGGCCTTCTCAAAAAGTGAAGTGACTATGTGATTTTTTTTCTAACAACTTCAACTTTCTAGGAGTCATGCCAGGCTGTGCCAGATTTTCCTAGTTTTCCAGGGAAATTGGAATGGCTTCTTATATCTTGCAACAAGTCTTCCTTATGAGCCTTGGTTTGAACTTCTCTACCCACTAATATAACACCCCCCAACCCTTCACCGTCATCTTCAGGACAATGGTTATGAGGCTGAAATAAGAGATTTTATTTGGCTCCCTTTATACTTGCGGGGAAAAAAGTACTTAAGCAGAAACATATTTTAAAAAGGTAAAATCCCGGTTGCCTCCAAGCCTGATACGGCCTATATTTTAGGATTACCCCTCATAATTAAAACAGATCTTAGATTATCCTGGACTAGGCTTTGCTTTTCCATTCTGTCTTGTTCTGGAGAAACTTTACCAGTTCAGTTGTTATTTTATGGTGACACTTAAATATTTCAAGTTTCACATAACTTTTTTTCAAAGCCACAGATTTTAAGAAAGAGGAAATGCCAAACACTTGAAATGATACCCACCTCGCTATCAGATTCAAGACCAAGACTTTATAAAGGGAAAAGCAAGCTGTTTTAACCAGGAAGATGCTAAAGCAACTTTATCAAGTGTGAGTAACCATATTTGCAGCTGTCAGGAGGCCCTTTGTTTTTCACACTTACATGCCATGCTTATCAAACCAAGTGAAAGCAAAGAGTTCAACAAACAGCTGTGACAATGAAGTCTTACTAAACCAAAATAGGTTTAAAAGAATTTCTTTGTGTGACACACACAGGCACACACACGCACACACACACACACTTTAGAGAAACAGGTATGAAGAAGGTTAAAAAATACTACTTTTTACCTTGACCAAAAGGGGGAAGTACAAATGAGTTTTTATGGCTAAGAGATTTCAAAGTGAGTAGGGAGGTCATTCCAGAGGTTACCCTTATGCACATCTCAGCAGGATCTCACTGACTGCCACAGTAAAAAGTGCCTCAAGCACGGGTGGTCCTGAGGGCTCTAGAGACATCTAGACACTGTAAACAGGGCAGCAATCCCAGGAATTCGGCACCCTGTCAGTGGGCCTTAACTTGGAATATATGTTTCCCAGTGTAACAGAGTTAGACTCATTTATAATTTCTCTACACATGGTTCTTCTGGCCCTTTTATCTGAACCTATAATTAGCACTATACTCGTTAAATAGATGTCCCAGAGACTTAACTCTGGTCTGTTCATATGCCGGTTAAGTCCTGAATCTCAGCAGAGTTACAATACCTACTCTCCAGTTCATTGGACTCACCCAGGACAACTAACAAAAGGATGATGATGGACAGTGCCCATCCCAAAAATCAGAGAATATCTACAACTGCAGGTAGGACAGTTCCATCCATCTTCCCCATGGGATCTAATCCCCCTCTCAATCAGAAACAGAGTGTACATCACCATTCCAAAATCCTCAAGATACATGAATGAACAAACATAAAGGGGGAATACAACTATGGACTAAAGTAGACTTACTATTATTCTAGTAATGGAAGCACTTGTGTCATTGATATAAAGGCAGTGGCCACCAGAGGTTCTGAGGGGAAGGGAGAAGGAGAATAGGTATAACATGGGGCATATTGGGGACATTGGAATTGTTCTGCATGACATTGCAATGACGGATACAGCCCATTATACATTTTGTCAAAATATATAAAACTGTGCAGTGCAAAGTGTAAACTACAATGTAAACTATAGGCCATGGTTAGTAGCAATGCTTCAATATGTGTTCATCAATTGTAATAAATGTACCACACTAATGAAAGAAGTTGTTAATGGGGAAAAATGTGGGAGGGAGAGGGGGTGGAGAATATGGGACTCCTCCTCTATTTTCGATGTAACTTTTATGTAATTTAAAGCTTCCTTAAAAATAAAATAAAATAAAATAAAAACATAAAAAAATAAAAACATTACTTTTAAAAGCTTACAACATTTTAAACTTATTTATCTTTGAATATTTGAATTTCTATTATTGGTATCCTCTGCGTCCTCCCTTCAAATGTCAAATCAGACTCCTGAAAGGAAGGCTGAGTAAACTGCAATCAAGAGCCACATCCAGCCCATGACTGCATTTGATTTGGCCCAATGGGGAGGATACCAGGTTGGAGGTAAACAACACAGATTTCAGCCTTCTAGAACCTCACAAGAGGCCCATGCCATTCCATCAGTGAAGGTTTTTGAAATTTCTGCTTCTCCAAGGACAAGACTTAACTCCAAAATAGGTTATAATATTTTGTAGGCTTGCTATAAAATGTGTATTTCTATAAAATTGGTACTCAGATTCCAACAAATTCCCAGAATGGCTAATGAATCCATTTTGCACTATGGGACAATGAATTGAGGGTTCTAGCCTTGTGTGCCAGGAACAACTCTGGCAAAACAAGGATTATTTTCATCCATCTCTCCATTTGCGAAACAAAACCGAATTAAAGGTGGCAATTACAGTGGACTACAACAGGACTCCAGCTGGCAGAAACTGAGACTAAGGAGTAAAAAGATGTTCCAAGACTTTGGAGGAGAATTATTGCAGTTAGGGTTCAATAGGTAAGAAACTAGGATCAGGATAGGATAAAAGCTTGGAGATGAAAAGAAATGGTAGGGGTTAATGCCAGGTTACACTGAAGATGAATGTGGGGGGAGAGTTTATCCTCTTCTCTTACTTCCAATTACTACATCCTCTTCCTTACTTCTCCACTTCTTCCCTCATGCTGCAAAGAGCAAAGATAAGGCCTTTCGAAGACACCTGAACTATGAGGCATCATGCTTGGCCTATAGTAAGTATTCAATAAAGCTAGTTTCCTTCTTTTTCTGCACATTCTTCTTTTCTGCTGTTAGTATGACTATTTTGGGATCTAGAGTCCTTTAAGATAATGGACAGGGGGAAAAAGGAGTGAGGTGGATTAAATATGGCCCAAAATGTTTGATACTCCATCCAATGAGAGGAAGTGTCTAAGTCCCCTCCCCTCAAATCTGGGAGGGCTCTGTGACTGCTTTGCCCAATAGAGTATGGCAGAAATTATCCTGCAGACGTTACCATGCCTAGGCTGTAAGGGACTGGCAGCTTTCATTCCCTCCCTCTTGGAATGCTCTCTCTCGGAATCCAGCTACATTCTCTGAAAAGCTGAAGCCACACAAATAGGCTACTTGAAATAGACACTCTGGCTGAAGTCTCAGCTAAGTACCAGCCAAGGGCCATTATCAACTTGTAGCCATGTGATGAGACATTGTGACATACTGCTCACTGATGCCCTCAGATGTCTTCTAATATACAGTGGTACCTTGGTACTCATTAATGGGTTCCGGGAGGCATGATGAGTACCAGAAACAATGAGTACCAAACAAGTTTTTCCCATAAGGAATAATGTAATTAAATTTAATGCTTTCCCAAACCAAAGCCAATGCACATTTTTAAGGCGATATGTGAAAAGATAGGGTTGCATATCATTATTTTACATGAGAATAAACATAAAACTTAATAAATACCTAGATTAAATAAAATTAAAACTTCATTTTACCTGTACTGAGAAGAGTCCATGGCCTGATGGGATGGTGGGAGGAGAGTGGTGAGAAGGAGAGGTTACATGGAATGTTGCTTGGAAGGAGAGTCCCCCTCCAACAGAACATTGGGCACTTGCACTTCAGGTATTTTCTTTTTTCTGCCTTTTTTCCACTTGCACCACAAACTTTGACATACTCTTTGTCACCTTCACTAAACACTTATCCAACGAGGACTGCTTCTGTCTTCTTTTCAGAATTCCTTGAAAGTGTGAAATTGTTTGGTCATTCGATAAATTCACATTTCTGCTTGTCAGAGCTTCGTCAGGATTGTACTCCACCAAGTTTTGAACTTCTGCCATTTTGCACACATTTCTTTTATCAGGGAGCTGGGGACATCCTCCCTCATCTCCTCCTCACCTGAAGAAATCTCTTCAGCCCCCTCTTGTTGCTGCTCCTTCTGTAGTTCCTGCAGCTCCTCAGTGCTGAGCTCTTCATGATGTTCCTCCACTAACTCCTCAACATCAACAGCATCTACCTCCAGACCCATGGATTGGCCCAAAGATACAACATCCTGCACAGCTGTGCCCTCTGCACCTACAGGCTTCGGGGTCAGCCTCAAACCCTTCAAAGTCTCTCTGAGTCACAGGTTCTGGCCACAAATTCTTCCATACCGAATTCATTGTCCTATAAGAGACTTCATTCCAAGCCTTATCAATAAGGTTAAAGCTGTGCAGGATATTGAAATGCTCCTTCCAGAATTCTGACAACTGGGTGTCAGAGGTGATCTCAAAGCACCTCTGTAAAAGCACCTCGGTGTACAACTTTTTGAAGTTTGAAGTGACCTTCTGGTCCATGGGTTAGATGAGAGGAGTAGTGTTGGGGGGCAGGAGCCTTACAGTGATGAAGCTGTTATCCTCCAAGCCTGGAGGGCGGGCAGGCACATTGTCCAAAAGTAGGAGAGCTTTCAGAGGCAAATCTTTCTCCAGCAAATATTTTTTCACTGAGGGACCAAATACTTCATTTATCTATTCAGTGAAAAATTGCCTCATGACCCAAGCTTTGCTGTTTGACCTCCACATCACATGGAGTTTTCTTTTTGTGACATTATGCTTCTTGAAAACTCATGGGTTTTTACTATGATAGATGAGTAGAGGCTTGAGTTTTATGTCCCCACTAGCATTCCCATGCAACGAGCCTGTCCTTCATTGGTTTGTGGTCTAGTAATGCCTTCTCCTCTTTTGTGATATAGGTTCTATTTGATATTTTTTTCCAAAACACTCTAGTCTCATCACAGTTAAAAACTTGGTGGGGAATAAAACCCTCAGCATCAATACAGTCTTGAAACTCACTGATGAACTCATCAGCAGCCTTTTTATTAGCACTCGCTGCCTCACCATGCCTCACGACACAATGGATGCTGGTCCTTTTTTTAAATTATCAAACCAGCCATTGCTGGCCTTAAAAACTTCCACACTCTCATCACTCAGTTCAGTTTGTTTTTCAAAAGATTGCTTTGCAACACTTTTGCTTTTTCACACATCATGGCTTCCGATAAATTATCACCTGCTAACCTCTTCCTGTTTGTCCAAATTAATAACAGCTTTTTAACTTCCTTGAGTGTTTGGGAACACTGCTTTGTTACTGCTTTAACTCCTTTTACAATATCAACCTTTTTTATTGCTTCTTTATTCTTAATGATGGTGGAGACAGTTGTTCTAGGCATACCGTATTCCCTAGCATGATCAGTAATGCAAATACTGCTTTCATATTTACCTATTACTATATTTCTTTTTTTTGCTCAATGGTGGCACGAAGTAATTTTCTTTTTTGCTCTGTGCTATCACTGCTCATTTTCTTAGGACCCATGATGAAAAAAAAATGCAAAAATACACAAAATGACCAGAAAAGCTAAGATAAGACTGCAATGAGATGTGCATAGGGCATGAGCTACCATATGACTAATGCATGACCCTTTGTTTCAGCTGGAAAGGATCGCGAGTCACGAGGCAACTGACACCAAGTTCTAGCTTGCACATCGAGTACCAAACAAAGGATGAGCACTGGGACAAAATTTTCACCTCAAAATGTGTCAAGTGCCAAATTTGACAAGTTTCAAAGCAGTCAAGTACCAAGATTGTAGTTGAGAGCTGGCTGCAATCACATGTGAGGCCCCAAAAGAGACTCTCTGAGCTGAGCCCCTTCTAAACACAGACCCTTAGAAACAATAATAAATTACTGTTTAAGGCACGTTTTGGGGTGGTTTGTTTAGGAAAAATATTTAATTGGAACATGCGGCAGGGGTGGTAGGTATCTGAGCTCAAAGCATTGATGGATCTACAACATTTAGGAGGCAAAGAAAGACAGAGGAGAGAATATACAAGTTCTTAAGTCACCATCTGGGGCATTGTTGAATGAATCACAGCAAATGGATATTATGTGTAATAAACAACACAATGTGTTTTCTTAGGAAAAATGAAATGATGAAAATTTCCTGTATATAATAAACTTGGAGAATCACGTACTTGTTATAAGCTTTCAATAGCTTCAAGACTCTATGCTATGGCTCAAAAGGCTTTGCTTGCTTGGGACCAGGAACAGAGACTCAGGTATAGAATGATAGAGTATTGAGGGTCCCTGGCCCAAAAGAGTACTAGTTATGTAGATTTGAATGGTACTACCCCCTCACCAACAGAAAGGGTTTGGCTTCTGAAATCTAAACAGGTGGGTAACACATATTTTGAAGTTTGGTGGAACAGTCCACTTAAATGCATTTTATGGCACTGCCTCTGCCTAGGTTGACAGACAAGGAGTGGGGAAGATACTGAGATATGTCCCCCTCCCCCCCATCCTACCCTTTCAACCCACCTCACAGTTTGGAAGTTTCAGAAGGAAGGGCTGCCCTTCCCAGTTCCCCCCTTGGGAGTTACCCTCATCCCTGAGACATAACAGAAACTCCAGACAACCTTAGAGCTCTTGTCATATATTCATCGTTGTTCGAGGAGTTGCATAGCCAAATCATTTATTTATTCATCATTTGATTCATTCAGATGCAAAGAAGAGGAAAGAGATTTTGGAAGAAGTTACAAGAAGCATTTCCCAATACCCCTGTTAGGATTTGATTATGTACCAAGGTCAGCTTGGGTGAACATGATGAAAGAAATAACATTCTAACTTTTATTCCAAGGACTTTTTCTCTAGGTCACTTTCTTTTTGTGGTTGATTTCTGTGGAAAAAGGAATTATCAAACAAAAATGTCCTACATACCAAATTTTGGAAATTTTGTAATATATTTTGGTTTGCCTCTGCGAATCTTTTTCTCCACTGAGTTAAGATATATTTTCTTTGAAAAATCTATGTTATATATAACCAGTTAAACATCAAAAAACCAAAACATTATTACTAATAATACTTGAATGGACATTAAAGAGACAATGGGAACTTAAGGGACTGGAATTTGAAGTTTACAACCTAACAAATTTAAATTATAAGAACTCTCTTACCATGATACCTGTATGAAGCATTATGCAATGCACGGTTTGAGTGACATCAGCTGCATGGATCAAATTGTGATATGGATTTTTGTACTTGCTGTAACCAACTTCTAAAGCTTCTGCAAAGGCAATTAGGCAAGGAATAGGAATCTGTGGGAAGTAATAATTATGATTATTTTTTGAAAAAAAGAGTGGCACTAAATCAACATGAACGTAACAATATTTGGGATGGGACACATTTGTGCCAAACAGTTTCTTTAAGTTAAATGTGGATTCTTCTGTAAAATCACTCCATTAACATAGTAGCTTCCAATCAATTTCCCTAATGTCTTGAAAAGAATTGTAACTCTCAAGTAATTAAAGTAGTTGTAATAACGGTCTTACTCATAGTAGATTTTTAACTTTTATTATTTTCGAGAGTCAAGTATGAAGGTTAGTTCTTACAAGGTAAACTTTTCCAATAATACTTAGAAAGGTCTTACTTATTTTTCTATTGTAATACAAGGGGGTTAAAATAAATGATCTCCCTTCTAGCTCTAAAAATGCTGTAATGAAAGTTACAGGTTGCAAACTTCTTAAGGCTGCCAATAAAAGTTCATTCTGTGTTTCAGGAATACCAAAGATCATATTTCTTTAGACATAGTTTTAAGGCATAATTTCTTCTCCCTACATGAGTATTCTGGGAATGATTCAGGGAGATGTTAGTATCTTTTTGGAATGAGGCTGTAATGGTCTCATGATATCCAGGTATACACATGTGCAGCTTAATGAATTGTGAAGAATAGTTATATTACATGGTGAGCTCTTCCCAACATTCTAAAAAGAACTGATCTAGCGACTCAACATTCTGCATTGTCATTCCTAGTCAGATAACCAATTCTCAAGCACATTTCACTTTTGTTGCATGTTTCTGACCTTGAAACGGTTGACAAGATCATATCTGGTAAACAGGTCATACATCATAAACTTCAGACTATGCTCTCCGCTTGCGTCATTTAGGGCAAATACATCAAAAGACCATTTATCAACATCCTGTAGCCAAAAAAGAGTGAATGCTTTAGGTGGCAATGTCATATAATTTTATTTCTTTCTATGGAAAATTCATGGAAAGATTAGGCATCGTACATCCAGCAAGTCAGACTTCAATTCAGCAAGAAAAACCATATTTAGCAGAGTCTGATATGACAGGCCAATTAGTATCCATGGGTCCACATGGATTCTCACAGCTGGTGAGAAAGAGGAAGTGGGTGTTTTGATTGAGGAGGAGGATTGTAATTTTGGTATTTCAGGCAATTCCCTTGGGAAGCAGGCAGGCCTATAGGGACTTTTACAGGTACCATAAGAAAGTACCTCTGTAACAGGTAGGGGACGGGGCAGTGAATAGGTTATCAAAACACTCCTGCTACCTTAAAATTTTGTTTAAGGTAATTCCAGGGGGGAAGCATGCAGAAAAGTCCATAAAAAGTAGACTTGCAGCAATCGATATCAGTTTTATAAACTAGGAAGGTTTTAATGTAATGTTTGAGCTCCAGTGTTCAATAAATCAGTAAAATTATTATAAAAACTTTCATTACTTCAAAGTTTCGACAGCAATTATTTCTAACACAAATAATGCAGCTATTGAGCCACTTAGAACCATGTAGAGCTGCCAGCCACAGGAGAAGCCAGAGCAAGATAGATGAATTTCTTTTTGGCTTCCATTCTTGATTTGATCTTATTTTCTTTTCTCAGACATAAAATTCTAAACAATTTTCTTTAAGACCTCCAGCAAAGAATCATTCCCATTTTCTTCTAGCCATTTTAAGAAGCTTAAAAAAAAAGACAACTGTTTTAAAAGCTCAAATAATTATAATTATTTCACCTTTAATGTGACTATGACCGCTGCTGGGTACGACAAACCAACCATGTTAGAAGTCTTTCTGTACATCCTAAAAAAGACAAAAATAAGTGTAGACATAAAAATTTTTCACTCAAACTTTTCTATTTCTTAATATAAGGGGAAAGATTTCTTTTAACCTGTTCATCTTTTATCATTAGTTACTGTCTCCTTTTGTATCAAAATAACAGCTACAGTCACCATTTATTAAATATCTGTAATATGACAGATATAGTATTTTATCTACTCACAACCACCCTATTAAGTCAATGTGAATTTAGTTTCAGTATAAAGATATATTTCCCTTAACTTCACCTTATTATGCATACAATTGTTTGTATGCAACAGGAACACTATTTAACATGCCATCATATCCACCAAGGCAAAGAATTATTTTGTGTTCATTTGTGTGCCCAAACTTTCAGTCTGGGGGAGAAATGTCATTAAAATATTTTTTTTAGATGCTTCTTTACAAAATGGAAATTATAGGAGGCAATATGTAGTATCATCAGAATTTAGACAATTTTTTTTAAGTTAAGGATATTGGGGGAGATCATATTAATAAAAATTGTTCAAATTGTCATTCAATATTATTTAAGAAAGTTTAAAAAGAAAGAAAACAAAGTTATTTCCATTTATATAACATCAATAACAAAATAATTATATTCATAATTCATTTGATTTTCACATCTTCAGATGGGCAACTAGGATGGCATAAGCCAAATATAAGAAATCCCTCCATGAGTTCATGGGAGAGCAGAATAAGTGTGATCCCCTAATGTGGAGAAATAGAAATAGGCTTTAGTTGAGTATTCTGAAGGATTCATGGTTCCTTCACAAGCTTGGGAAGAAAGAATTCAACTTATTAATAATCATGTCCCTTAATTTTATGTCATTCAAGAAAGCTGCATTCTTAAACTAGATTGTTATAATTTCTTCCCCCAAACTACCCAGAAGAAACCATAATTTAATTATTATATCATTAATTTATATTGGGTTTTAATATAAGAAACAGTCATGTGAAAAAATATTCCAGATCTTCTATAAAGGCATTATGGAAGATAATGGCCTTTTTGATTCACTGTGCCTTATAATAAAAATCCTTGAGATATATTACTCAGCTTCTATGTAAAAACTCAGCTTTTTCTTTTTAAGATAATGAAAGTCAAGTAATACATCATATTTTCTTTTTTTTAATCTTGACTTTTGGGAAGCTCAGAATTAAAAGGTTATGTTTAATTATATCACTAGCCTAGGTGTTCTTGGTAAAGTGTTTCCCCATTTTATTACCAGCATCTTGTTAACTTTATCTTTATGTCCATGTTTCCATTTTATGTTTATATTAAATGACCTTAAATCATTTCTGGATGTGTGTGAACAAATATAATTAAAAAGTTATCCCCAGCCTCTATCTTTTTCGGAATGTTTCAGAGCAGTTCATAAATAGTAAAATACTTATATTAATTACTCTGTTAAGATGGCTATAATTATTCTAATCTTGCAGGGCAAGGAAACTGCTAGTCATAGTACAAAAGAAATAATTACTGTCAACATGATACTTAGTGGGGCTTTTTTTTTTTTTTTTGTATTTTTTAGAGAATAGTCTTTTCTATCTTTCTTATCGTTATTACTGAAAAATGGAGGTGCAGGGAAAATGGAAGAGTGATGGACAGGAAAGAAAGACCCAATATAAAAGCCAGTCAGTAATGAGATATTTTAAAAATTAAGTAATATTACATAAATTTGCCTCCATGGCACAGAAAGGCAGTATAATGTAACAAAGAGAACACAGGTTAGCTACTTATTAGCTGCCTTACCTTTGGAAAGCTATTTAATCACTCATCTGTAAAACGGTAGCTATAGGCTTTTTGAGGAGAGTGAATGATACAAATGTCTAGCATCACACCTTTCATATAATAAGTACTCAATGAATGAAACCCATTACTATTATTATTGTTACTATTCTCATTACTCTGCAGCCAATCCTGTTGGCTCTGACTATGATATTCTTCAGGGCACCCTGGGTTCAGTGGAAATTCTAGGTGCTATTGAGTTTCTTAGAATTGGAGTAGGATGAGAAATGAATGTCAATGTATGTTCCCATTGCATGGAATTAAAGAAAGACAAAGGAGTAGATTACTCTTCCAAAGAAATAGAGAAACTTTTCTATGATCTTAATTTTCTATTCCTATAATTTCTTAATCAGGAATAGAAAACTAAGGCAGAAAATTAGGAATGAAAAAATAGTGTGGAAAACTAAGATGCATCATCCTGAAATCAGGATGACTCTGGGAGAGACCTAGTAAATAGTTGATTGGCTTAAAAACTCTACAAAAGATTAGAGAATTTTCTGAGTTCCTACAGGTGGTGAAATTCCAACCAGAAATGTGGAGGGTTATTTTTTTTTAAGTTTTACTATAATTACATATATAATTCAAAAAATTTTAAAAACACTATCTTTTGCAAGCCACTGTGCTAGGCAACAGAATATTTAGTGGAGAACAAGGAAAATAAAATTGCTGCTTTCATAGGGCTTATTCCAGTGGTAAAGAGAGAGGACAAGTAAGAAGCAATATGTGATTACCACCAATAATGGCTATAAGGTAGACAACTGCTGGGAGCAGAGATAGCCACAAACAATGTACAGAATGATCAGGGAAGGCCTCTGGTAGTATAAACCTGGCCAGCCAGGGAGGGGGTGGGGAGAATCATTCATGACAAAGGGAATAACAGGAGTAATGGTTCCAAGGCAGGAAAGAGTGTGTGTGTTGTGTGTGTTATGTGTGTGTGTGTGTGTGTGTGTGTGTGTGTGTGAGGTGGGGGTGGGGGTGTTTGGAATACCAGTAGCCTTGGATGAGGCAAGGAGGTAAAAAAGGGACCTAATCATGCAAGGACAGGATTGAGAAGTTTATTTTAATACCAAGTGAAATGGGAAGCCACCAGATGCTTATTATGAACAGGAACTAAATAACACTTTAAAACATTACTGTAGAGGGACTCTTTGGAGAGGACAGGTGAGGAAAAGGGGAGCCCAGTTAGACAGCTACTATAATCTTTCTTAGGACACATAATGGAAGGTTTAGACTCAGTTTGCAGGAAGGGAGATGAGGAAACAACTGGATTCAGGATACATTTGGTTAAGAGAATCAGAACTGCCAGCACTTGCTGATGTATGGAACCACGGGAGGGGATGCTTGCAAGACCTAAGAGACTTTTCTAACTTGCAGAATTGATGATGATAATCTTTTAAAATTCAGGATAAACATATCCAATTATTTTTACGCACTTAATGATGGGGACTCAACAGTAATAAAAAGATTTCATTTCCATATGTTATTAGTATATTGATTTGTTTTGTTTTGTTTTTTTTTAAAGATTTATTTATTTATTTATCCCCCCCTTGCTGCTTGTGCTTGCTGTGTCCATTCGCTGTGCGTTTTTTCCTTGTCTGCTTATCTCCCCCTTGCTGTGAGGTCCTGCTGCATCAGCCCACCGCGCCGCGCGGGCCGGCCTGCCCTCACAAGGAGGCCCCGGGAAGCGAACCCGGGGCCTCCCACATGGTAAACGGGGGCTCTATCGATTGAGCCACACCTGCTTCCTACATTGATATTTTCAAGACTGTTTACTAATTTAGTTACCTTCAGTGCATTTTAATATTTCTATAGGCTACCTAGTAAATAAAATTTGTTTTATGTAGCATATGGAAAGAATGGAAATTTAGCATGTCAATACATTTTACAGAATTCTTCTTAATCTTTCACAGAATAGAAATGAAAATTAAGTTAGATCATATGCACATTTTGCATTTCTTTGCAGTTTGCCAAGTTCTACAACCTTTCCTTAACAAACAAAAAAAGACAAAATATCTTCTTCAAGAAAAGTAAACACACCTTCTTTTATCTTTTATATTCTCACTGACTTTCTGAATTACTATCTAGATATTTTCAATTTGCTGTTGTGGAAAATCAATAACTGCCACACTTTTGCCTAAGTTTAAAAAAAATTAGGAATATCGTTATAGAGATTCTTTCTCCTCTGTTATATCCAGTCCTGCCTTGCTATTTCAGACTTCTGGTCTACCTGGCAGAGTGGGTTCAGTCAATGTGCTAAGGGTTGCAGTGTTATATCACAAAGTAATCAGATCGCTTATTATGGAGATTATTTTATCTAATCCAGTTTTATGTGCTTTGGTTATACCACTTTAAATCACGTAGAGTACTTTTTGCAATGCATTCTCATTTACATTTTCAGAAACTCAAGTGTGTTTCTCATTGTTCCTTTAGCAGAGGAAAATTATAGTTTATAATATTTATTAGAGGTAATAGAGATGTCAGAGTATGAAAAATGATGCTGACTCCATTAAATTTAAAGTATATTGACAAAAAACATTTCTCTGTTCCTCAATTTCATTCGGTTTTAAAAATTAAAAAAAAAAAACTTTCTGCATGGAATTTAATATATATTTTTAATATAAGTGATTTCTAATATCTACTTTGCAACTCTTGCCAAATATGACATGATTATTTCAGGTTTTTCTCTAGTTGTAGATCTGAAACATCTTGTTTCCTAATAAATAGACAGCTGTGTTCTTAAGGGTTAAAATTTTTAAAATTAGGTCATATTAACATGTGTTTCACATCCAGAAACTCTGGTGTTTTGACTCCATGCTTCTAGAGGCTCTTAGGTACCTCTTGCTTCAGGGCAGAAATTAAAAAAAAAAAACTTTCCAAAAGTATACACAAGAGAGATTTCCTTGTGGGAAGAGGATTGACTTTTCTGTTTAGCTCAGAGAAAGGCCTGCTTGATTTTGGTATGTAGATCATCACAAGGTGTAGAATTTCCAGTATTTTGTGAAGTGTTACATTTATTCAGGTAAAATGAATTGTGGAACATATAAGGGTGTTAGGATTGTTTTTAAAAAGTTATTTACATAGGTTCATTTGAGAACAATGGCCATTCAAAAGGTTTTGCTTTCAGCCTTCATGTCAATTTAAAAATAAGTAAATAAAAAGACCTCGAATAAAAGGGGGAAAAGGTAAAGACAAATGAGTTCATATGGCTAAGAGACTTCAAAGTGAGTCGGGAGGTCATCCCAGCGGTAATGCTTATGCACATCTCAATAGGACCTCATAGGCTTCCAATGTGGATATCACCCCAAACAGAGGGGCTCCTGAGGGCTCTGGAGACACCCAGGCTCTATATTATGGAGGATAGCCCCAGAGTTTCGTGCCTTTTCAGTGGGCCCTACTTTGGAATCCTTGCTCCTGAGAGTGACAGAGTTGGACCCAAATA